>CM048042.1:23619873-23664873 GCA_026259375.1 Verasper variegatus | reverse complement strand
TAGGAAAACAGTTTAAAAGCTATTTTAACATGTGTGAAATTACAGAGTGTTCTATATATGGAACCTTAAAAAAAACATTTGCACGGAGGATTTAGTTCTGCATGTGGCTCCTTACATGGTGTCGTGCACACGGAGAGAAGACACTGGTGATGTGCTGTAATTCAGTGTGAGTCCGAGAGTGTGTGAAGACCTTTTTAATGTGGTTTGACCTGTAGAGTTTGGTCAAGTCTAGTTATGAAGCAAATTTAAACCAGAGTTGCACAAAGTCCTCTAGACTGAAAGATATGGGGGGAAGGACAAGGACAAAATAAATAAGCTGAAGCTCTTTGAGACGATGTTTAGATCATTAAAAGACAGTTTAGTGATGTTTCTTAACTGTTAATAAGTTGAATAAAGACCTGATCTCACTCTGTCTTTATTCTCCCCCCCCCCTCCTGCAGTCCTGTTGACCTTTGTGAACTGCTACAGCGTGAAGGCGGCCACCAGAGTGCAGGACTTCTTCGCCGCAGCCAAACTTCTGGCGCTCGGACTCATCATCATCATCGGCTTCGTCAGGATCGGCCAAGGTACCGAGCACAAGCCAAACACCGACACACACATTCACCAGGTCACTGCTGGGGATCCCATCACTCCCATCACCACCAATACCACAGCTTTCAACAGTCAAAAGTAAACGGAACATCAGTGCTATAAGATGAATGAATGACCGTCAGCAGTGCCAGGGATCGAACCAGCAACCTTTACGTTAGTGTGGACGACCCTCTCTACCCCCTAACCCACAGCCGACCCTCCCGCACAGGAGCACGCAGCCGATAGATTCAGTTCTGAAAAGTTCAGCGAATCATCTGTAACGGAAAGAGTGAAACAGGGAGTGGTTGATGTGACATGAGCTGTTGGTTTAAAACCACAGTCACGTTCTCTCCATTAAATTATGTGGATGCGGTTAATTAAATAAAACTCCATTTATTCAAAGGCGATATGAAACTGAGATCGAGATTCTGAGTAATCCAGGCGACTATGATGTCTTAAGACTCGTGAAGGAACTTTCCCACTGGGGCCATCTTATTGAACCCTCATTAAGCTCACAGGATGTTGTGAAGTGAAAACCAGGAACAAGAGGACGGAGTAAAGAACCCAGACGGTGACTCTTAAGTAGAACGCGGCTCTGTTCATTCAGAAATCCACTCATTAGAAGTCGCACAAAGACTGGAGCTTAACAAGCAAGAACTCCGTCCACTAAGTTTTACTGAGGGGGGTGTGTTAACACAGACAGGAAGTGAGCTCAGGGATTCAAACCCTGCCTCAAACAGGACTTTGGGGGTCACTGGGTTCATACCAAAGAAATTAGACGACTATGGTTCACTCCTAAATATTGAAGTTGACATAATACCTTTCCCCTCTTGGACCAACAATTAAAAACCCTTTTAACCACGTGCGTGTATCCCCCCTGCTGCCAGTTGATGCTTCTCTGCAGTGACTCTGTCGACTGCTGCATTTAATTACAGTTAATCACTGATCTAATGACATGGAAAGAAAGAATTAGAGGGGAAACGAGCATGTGTGCAGAGACTGAATCATTAAGTGAGAAACCAGTCTCTTACCGCTTGTCTCCGCCCTGAGCTCGAGGAACCACAGTTGTGCCCATGGAGCAGAAATTCCTGTTTGTGAGTATGGTGCTGTGCTCATGTGGGCATAGTTTGTCCATGAGTGAGTTCTGAGACTAAATAAACACCGTAGCAATCTCTCATCTTACTTCAACCATTGCTGTCGTAATATCGTCTGTGACAAAAGCCGTGTTCAGTCATGTTCTGCAGAGTTTGCATGTGAATCATTATGTGACGTGCGGTTTTAGGTGCGTTAGCATGGGTGGGGGTCACTAATATGATATAATAATAAACCCTGAAGCAAACAGATGTTCATCGATCTGTAGCATGAAGCTGATAACCGCCTCATTTTGTTAGATTTTTACTCAGAGACGTCTTTCAAAAGGCTGAGGGACGATTGTGTTGAGCAGCCGACTCAACCGGTCACCTGTGTGTTTCCTCTGTCTGGAGCATGGAGCTCTTGACCTCTTGACCTTACACCTGACATTGACCCTTTGAAATGTCCCTGTTTTCCTGACGGCCTCTGTTTAACTTGAACTACAACATCCAACCTTCAGTCTGGATGGTATCTGCAGGAGGAGCATCTGAAACGACCTGCGAAACTAATTTAGAAGAACAGAAAAAATATATATATTATACAGTTAAAACGACCAAGGTTTAATTTCCCCAAAGTAAAACAAGAGCCGAGTGAAAGTTCAGCTCAGGTTTTGGAATCAAATGCAGAAGAACCTGAGTAATTCATTGCGGAAACAATTTTCTGATATGAACTAACAGGTTTGCCGCTTTTACAATGAAGAAAATTGACTTGAGTGAAAAATCCTGAATCAGCAGGAGCTTCAGTTTCTCATGTGTCAATAACCGGAAGTCACGGATTATTCAAATTCTGATAATCAGTTTGATAGAACAACTTCTATCAAAAGTATTGTTTTGCGTGTGGTCGCTCAAATCCGATGAATCAGTCGGATCCTGTTGAATTCAAGTGAGCAACAATAAGCCTGAGCTGCTCCGCCTGTAGCAGCTTCCTGCTGATCTTTATCCACACGGTGTAATATCTGTTTAGATGTGAAGCCGGATCCCAAAGACAGATTCTACTCATGTAAAAACCAGCCCCTCCTAAACCTTTGTCCCCCCCGTGCTTCTGATAACTGTTTATGTGAGACACCTCAGATTATCCAGACATTTAGACAAAGGCCGAGCGCGTGGCTCAGATTACATCAACAAACTCAGCTGTCAGGTCGGCTGCTGTTTGCCACTTGGAGCGGTTATTGAGTGATAAGGAAATAAAAAACAAAATACTGATGGTGTGTGTGTGTGTGTGTGTGTGTGTGTGTGTGTGTGTGTGTGTGTGTGTGTGTGTGTGTGTGTGTGTGTGTGTGTGTGTGTGTGTGTGTGTGTGTGTGTGTGTGTGTGTGTGTGTGTTGTGTATCTTGGTGACTCATAAGGTCTGAATCTGCTGGCGTCTCACACTAGAAACCAGGTTAATCTGATTAGCTCCACTAAACCCTGTTTTCTCAATGTGACACCTGTCCACAGGGTTTGGAGGAGAAAGACACACAGATGCTGATTGTCCCTTGAAAATCAAACAACTCCACTGAGTCGCTGCAGATTCATCTGGTCATATCTGTGATGCAGTGATTTCCCTCTCGGCGTCTTGTTCTTTATCTGACACAGTTTATTCAACACAAACACTGACACACGTTTATTCTCACACACCAGTATTTTCTGACCTAAGGTGGATATATCTGGTGGTTTTTCCACAGCTGGTCCACTCCCCTCTGCTCCCACACCAGCTCTCTCTGAGCTGCTCTGTAATTAAAGGTGTGTGTTTGTGCAGTGGGAGCGTTTCCACGGAATCAGACATCGCAAATATCCAACTGAGCTCACACCGTGGTTCTCCAACAAATATCAGAGAACTCCAATCGTGTCAGTGTTAAGATGAGGTCGAATCCGATCCACTGTCTTTTTTTAATTGAATAGACAACCAGTGTCGTTTAAGCACCTGAACGGACATACATTTACATTAACCTCGAAATAAACTATGTCTCATCCTCAGATAATCCATAGAGATAACTGCTGCCTTATGTCTGTGTTGCATTTCACTGCTGTAGACATTTTAGCTAATTCTCACCAATGTCCCACGGATGATTCACCGATCTTGATGGAAATTATCCGGCACATTTAGGGGACTGATGTTTATGAGTTTTTGCAGTTTGGTTGAATTTAAGGGAGCGTTGGGCCCAGACGGAGATATGAGCTCTACTTAGTGACACTATAGTTAAACTAGACCTAATTTAAACAGGGTAATCTAGAGGCAGGGACTTTCTTTGCTGGTATGTGAGCACCTTGTGTGTGTGTGTGTCACTTTCACTGCCTGGCACTGGTATCATGTGACCAGCTGATCACAGCTCGGAGAGTTTCCTGACCGACGTAGGTGGAAGGTAACCGAGGAGAAAGAGGAGACGCTGCAGTGTGAACGAGTCAAAGTGAAACACAAGCTATTCTTTCTCTCACTGTGTAAAGTGAAGACTGAGCAGAGCTGAGGGTTGACGAAGGAGAGATGAGAGTCAGGAATGATTTAAACTTAAAGGTCAGGAACAAATCAGCAGTTTGAGCCTCAGAGAAGATGCTGAGCTGAGGGTTTGGTCCTGTTGTGTAGCGGTTGTGGGTCTTTGTGTGATGGTCATGTGAGTTCTCAGGGTAACAAAACTCCCTCTTTACATCCAGTGAATGTTCCCACAAGGTCTGAATGAAGAAACAGGACATTTCAGTTCACAGCAGAGTAGAACATGTTTTCCATGTAAAGGAAAAATTCTCCCCACAAGTCAAACCTGCTTTTAGTGTGTTTGAAAAGTTGCACAATTTTAAAGAAGGTGAAAAAAGTCCTGGATCGATCCTCTGGTTAAGTCTGTACCTCTAAGTCAGACTCAATTACTTTCAAGCATAAGGAACCTCTGCTATAGCCGGGACCTTTTTGAATCAGTTCAACCAGGCGCCACCAGGGCACTGTAGCGCCCCCGTCAGGCTGGCGTGCGGAGCAGTGTCGGGGCCTCAGGACGCTGCAGTCACTCGTCTGTCTCTCTGATTACAGGCAGCAGCATAATATGAGATTGTCAAGACAAGACAGACAGCGCAGTAATCAGGCGTTTCCCACACTGCACAGTGGCTTACGACTAAATCTCCCAGTACCAACTCTGCCTGGGGCTGTTGGTTTAGCAACCGGCGCTGTGTCTGAGAATGTGTGTGTGTGTGTGTGTGGGTTGTGGGGTCCAGGTCCGTTAGGAATGTGGTATAAACCAGCAGATACTTGGAGGTCAGACAAGACGAGCTAAATGTTGTAAATCCTCAAAATGGCAGAGAAATCATTGTGCCCCCCCCCGCATGGCAGCGGCCTCAGGTTGATCCACAGTCTGGGTCAGTGACTGAGCGTCTCAGACTCAGCTTGATTAAATTCTACAGTCCTTCACTGATCCACATACTGAGACAGACTTAAGCTGAACATTTGGCCTCTCCCTCCCCGACAGCAGCCTTTCTGGTGGAAGTTGGTGTGTGTTGAGTTAACACCGATCTTTTGTCTTTCACGTCTTTTCACGTCTTTTGTTTGTTTGTTAACAGGATTAGAGGCAAAAACTCCAGAGAAGTCCATGAGACTTGGTGCAGGGACGGGACAGCAGGCAGAGAAAGAACCTGTTGGATTTTGGGGGGGGGGGGATCTCGTGATTTCTGTCACTTTTTTATTTTCATCATGAGATTGAAAGTTTTTTGAGATTTTCTCCATTTCTCAGAAGTTATTAAAAACCAGAGTTTATCTCCAGTATTCAGCAGGAAACTGTTAAAACGTGAAGAACTCTTCTAGGTTCAGGAAGCAGAGGATCATGGGTAATATCCCCCGTTCAGTCCGAGCTCAACACATTGATAGACTTTCACCACGAGCTGCTGCAGGGGGCGCTGTTACTCAGTAAAAGTTACAAAGTGCTGCTTTAACCTGCGTTTCTTTCTCGTCTTCTCCAGGGGACACGGACGGACTTCTTCCAGAAAATTCATTCGAAGGGTCCAAATATGAGTTTGGAAGCCTCGGCCTGGCTCTGTACAGCGGCCTGTTTGCCTACGGTGGCTGGTGAGTACTTCGAGTTGTACAGTATGATCTGATTTTAATGTTTGATTAATAATGTGTATTGTATTTGTAGTTATTTGACTTTCTGTTTTTAACCCATGTAAAGTGTCTCTGAGCAAAGTTAAAAGCACCACATAACTAAAACTTATCATGATTACACAACCCTGCTCTCACTGCCGTCCCCTCTGCTTCCAGGAACTACTTGAATTTTGTCACTGAGGAGATGATCGACCCTTACAAGTGAGTTTTAACCACGACGTACCACATTTAAAAAACACACAGACCTTGCTTGCACGGCCGATGATCTGCACTGCGTCAGAACTCAGACTGTTTGTTGCTCTTCCTCAGGAACCTTCCTCGGGCCATCATCATCTCTCTGCCCATCGTGACCGTCGTGTACGTTCTGACCAACCTGGCGTATTTCACCACGCTCTCCCCGGATCAGATGCTGAACTCGGAGGCCGTGGCTGTGGTGAGTTTTATTACTAACAGTGCTCTGCTCATGGAGACTTGAGTCCTCCTGCAGCGGCCACAGGATCAGTTCCGATCCACCAGCCCTGTGAGTCACTACAAGTCACGACCAGGGAGAATTTTGGCAGCGAGCCGCGCGATGCTTCCGTACTCAATTTAAGATTAGATTATATTTTCTCGCAAAGGGGGAATTTGCAGAGTAGCAGCAGCAGCAAAGGGGAAATTAAAAATGAGAAGCGTCAGTAAAAGAATAAAGAAATATAAGATGAGGAGGAAAACAAACATCAGAGAAATGTGAAACTCGCAGTAAAATATACACAAGTTGAACAGGATCGTACAGAGAAAGATATTGATTTCCTGTGCGTGTGGTGTCTTGCAGGATTTTGGAAACTACTACCTGGGTCCCATGTCCTGGATCATCCCCGTGTTCGTAGGTCTGTCCTGCTTTGGATCGGTCAACGGCTCCTTGTTCACATCGTCCAGGTAACATGTTCCACACAAACACAGCTTATAAGAAAAACCACGTGTGGACACTTAACTGTTGAGTGTGAAAACGCCTCGGAGCCAATCCTCTGTCCGTCTTCTCCTCCCTCTCAGGTTGTTCTACGTGGGCTCTCGGGAGGGTCACCTGCCCAGTCTGCTGTCGATGATCCACCCGACCCTGCTGACCCCACTGCCCTCACTTCTGTTCACTGTACGTTCTTATTCTGTCACTACTGAGGGATCCTACTGTCAATTCATAGAACTGAATGAATCTCTTTTGAGACTTTTAGAACTTGGGGGCGATATCAGTGTCGGTGGGTTCTGTCTTATGCATCAGACAGAACCTGGAAACAAGAGTAAGAGGTATAGACGCCAAACTGAAGAAGAAGGGATGAGGGAGGATGAAGGGATGCAGGTGGGGCTGAGCAGAGGTAGAGATGAGGTAGAACAGTGAATGTTGAAGGGAAGTGAAAGATGTAGAGATAAAGTTGTATCTGTATTCTGTGGAGCCTGATTCCTTCTCCCTCTCTTTCTCCAGTGTTTGATGACGCTGCTCTACGCCTTCTCCAACGACATCTTCTCTGTCATAAACTTCTTCAGCTTCTTCAACTGGCTCTGCATCGCCATGGCAATCGTCGGGATGATGTGGCTGCGTTACAAGAAGCCCGAGCTGGAGCGACCCATCAAGGTGAGAGACGTAATGCAGCCGGACCAATTGAAGCGGAAAAATAGAGGTCCGGTTCAAATCATGGGACATGGACAGATGCACACTGTCGGTTAGAGACAAGTGGACGTTGAAGTTTCGTCTTTATCACCATTGACTCCCCCTCGAGTTAGCTTTGGCGACAGGAAACGTTTCTTTGTGTCCCCCCCCGAACAACAAAGATCCATTCAGCGGAGCTCGGATGAATAGAGACTGATCTCAGATTAAAAGACAGAGGCGAAGCTGGATGCTTGTCAGCTGGTCTTCAGGCCTGCTGGGTGGTGGTGTGTGCATGTGTGTGTTGGTGTGTGTTGGTGTGCACGCAACAGGAAGAGCACAGTGTCTTCTGACTAGACCACTTGCTGCAGGACTCGCACCGACACACAGAGGGCCATTGTTGCATGTTTGGATGTGAGGGATTTGTGTGTGTGTGTGTGTGTGTGTGTGTGTGCATGTGTGTGTCTCTTATTAGAGCCGGATGGCTGCCATTAAACTCCTCATCCGCTCGCTTGCGTGGCTTCATTTGTTGGTCAGAGGCGGGATCTGTCAGGGCAGTGAGGTGGAAGAGGCAGATAGATCTATTGATCTATTGGCCCTGTGTGTGTGTGTGTGTGTGTGTGTGTGTGTGTGTGTGTGTGTGTGTGTGTGTGTGTGTGTGTGTGTGTGTGTGTGTGTGTGTGTGTGTGTGTGTGTGTGTGTGTGCTCACTGTCTCTCCACTCGCCCTCTCTTATTTCTCTCTCCTTTCTCTGTCTGTCACATTCCTGCTGTTCAACAGATTCAGAGCGACGCTGCCAGAGAATCACTCAATTCCGTTGATTAATTAACGTCCCTAGCAACGAGAGTGTTCATCAGTAACCTGGTAGTTTAACGACTGGGACTTAAAATTCAAGATGAGAGATTTGTTTTGTCTCATGAGCAGAAGCACTCGTCTCTATAGTGTCTCATCGTCTTTCAGCCTGTTGTGGTTTTCAAAAACTGCTTCTTCACGGTTTAGATTCACTCTCTTCCCACAAGTGGCCGCGGCGTGCGCTTGGTTCCACTTTACAGCCAAAGATAATCACATTTTGAAAACTGTGGACGTCTTGTTCGTCAGTGTTGAGATCTACAGAGTATGGACACATTCAAAAAGCAGAACCTGACATGTTCCCCAAGGTTTGTTTAGAAACTAAGAAACCGAGGCATCCATCTTCTCGTCCAAGTCTTAAAGGGATTATTTATATTCCTCTAGTAAAGAGAATCTGTGCGTTTCTTCCCTTTGACCCATGAAACTTTTATAGTTTCATTCAAACCTCTCTTCCTCCTGCAGGTGAACATTCTGCTGCCGGTGAGTTTCGTGCTGGCCTGCCTCTTCCTCATCATCGTCTCCTTCTGGAAAACTCCAAAGGAGTGCGCCATCGGCTTCGGCATCATCGCCACCGGCGTGCCCGTCTACATGCTGGGCGTGTGGTGGAAGACCAAACCCAAGTGGCTGCTGCGTGGAATCTGTGAGTCTGGTCTCCACTGTGTGTTTGAAGTGTTTACGTCACTGGGCATTGTGGGTAATCCTCGATGTTGTGTGTGTTTTACAGATTCGACGACGGCCTTTTGTCAGAAGGTGATGGAGGTCGTGCCTCAGCACTAGTGGAAGACCTCGCCTTTAACTTCAGCCAGTGGCCTATCAGATCCAACGGACAGTGATCTCCACTGATCCCCTTCACACACACACACACACACACACACACACACACACACACACACACACACACACACACACACCCTGTCCCAGGGTGCTGATAAGGACCTAATGAAGACGGACACGTGCAGATTTCTGTGGCCACCACGTTTTTGCGGCCTTCGACTAATTTTCTATTCTGTTGCTGACATTTTTGGGTTTGTTTGTTTATCGCAGACTATTTTTAGTCACTAACTTTCCTTCGTAGGCTCTTGTGCATTGTTACTGTTTGTTTACGATGCATTTCAATGTATTTGTTTTATTTTAATGTCTTTCTCTAGAATATCCTCCTACTCGGGGGAAACCTGTGGTATTTAGCAAGTTGTGCCTTACGTGGCACCTGACGACCTGTTGTCGTAGTTTCTGGTGAAAAGAGCTCAAGTCGGGAACCTTCACAACTGGGCAGTTTTTAGAAATACTGATGTCAGCAGCCTAGATGTTGCTTAGCAAGACGAAGCTTCTCCTCTCTAAGGTTTTTATTCCTGCAGTCACTACAGTTCAGCACTTTTCAGAGTCTCGTTTTGTCATCAAAGTGATCTCGGTTCAGACAGTTTTTAAAAATGTCGATGCTGCTGCGGGAAACAACCGAAGCTGAAGGAAGATCTTAAGTAGTTTTTTTTTTTTTTTAATTACACTGTTGATAAATGTTGTCCCATCACAAATCTGCAGTTAGAAAGATCAACTCCCAGTCAACTGTGGTTGGTTCATCGATTCTACACACAAGGTTTACTTTTTTTTCCGTTTGGACCTTTGTCGAGTCTGGGGGAAATAGCCCCGATGACGTCATAGTGATGTCATTAGAAACTGCCCATGTGGGAATTTACTCAGAGAATGTAAAGGAGGAGGTTCCTAGATTCATATGATGGTAAACACATGCTTACTATGTGCAGCCTACTGATGTCACCTCACAGGATTCCTGGGTATCGAAGTTCTCACACGTCCCTCCGTCTGTGGGGAGACTTTTTTTGCTTTGACCGTCACTGCAAAGTGGGTCAAACTGCTGTTGACCTTATTTTTTGGGTCAGCGATGTCATTCTCACTGTCGGGATCAATAACTCTGAGCTCCGTTAACACTCCATAACACTGGATACACACTGTAACACAACCATGGACCAGAAACGCACAATCAGCTCAGAGCAGGGTGATACGAAGAAGCCAGAGACTCTGAATAAAGATGGACGATGCGTCTCCACTCGTACCGCAGATACGGCTGCAGCCACTTTGAGACTTTGACCTTATTTGGAGCCAAAGTCTGTTCATTAGTGATCGAGGAGCTTTGGTCAATCCCCCCCCCGGAAAGAACCCATCTTTGAGAAAGTTCAGCTTGGTCCATGTCCCACCTGCTCACATGGAGGAGGTGGGGCTTACGACCAATACTGCAGTCAGCCACCAGGGGGGCAATCAA
The DNA here is from genome assembly GCA_026259375.1 of Verasper variegatus. NCBI lineage: Eukaryota > Metazoa > Chordata > Actinopteri > Pleuronectiformes > Pleuronectidae > Verasper > Verasper variegatus. The sequence goes on along the minus strand of CM048042.1, from coordinate 23,654,384 downwards.
TACTATTTGGCTTCACTTTCGGTCTCATGTCGTCCATCTTTATTCTCAGTCTGTGGAAGAAAGCTGGTTTTCATGTTGTTGTGTTTTCTACATAAGACGATGCAGTTTCTTGTTTTCGTGTTTGTCACACGCACAGATAAACTTCTGAATTAACAGGCAGTTGTTAAATTTACATGTTTTATGTTTCACTGTTCCACACTTACATTTTCTGTCACACTTACATTTCAGTGTGTGTGTGTGGGGGGGTTGAAAGGTCGCAGAGATTCAAAGAATCAGAGGGACGACCACATGCTTCGGTCCATGGACAGGAAACAGGAAGGAGATTTGTTTGTTTTTTGTTTTTCATCCTTTTCGGTTGTCTTTGTCGCTCAGCTGCAGAAAACCCAGTTAGTGCTCTATTATTAACGTCGACTCTCCTCCTGCAAACGGACCAAACGTGCACGACTGTGGCTGACGTCATTTCCGTAGAGACACTGCGACCCCCGCCCGCCCCGCGTGGAGGCGGGTGGGGTGTTGCCATGGAGACGGGATGCAGGAGGGGTTCGTGTGTATGTTTTAGATCCTTTCTAACACTCAAGCTGTCACACAGAATCGATGTGGAAACTAACCTCAATAGGACTGTAGAAAGTTTATTTATTTATTTCTAGGAAACCTTGTTTATTGTTTAGTCCCTCTAATATGTTTACAGGGCATTTTGTGGAAAGTGCTTTTCAAATAAATCTGGAGTTTTTTTTCCATCTGTTGGTTTTTGGGTTATTTGTCTCATTTGTTCTTCATTTCTCATTTTAGTTTTAATTTTTATTTATTTTAAAATTTGTTTTAATTTAACCTCTTTTTAACCAGGAAAAGTCAAATATCTGTTCAATAACTGAAAATATACACAACAGGCTTCTAGCATGACTGAAAATATAACATTAACATAAGAGTTGACGGACATGTGAGCAACCTAATGACACTTTACTTTTAATGGTGAACATTTGACCATATTCAGCTAGAGTATTAATAAACCTAAGACTGATTTTGTTTTTAAGCTTTCAATATATTTTTTCTTTAGGCCTAAAGGAGGATTATGAAGTTATTCTAATCTTTGTAAGTACATCATTGTGATAATCTGCTTTTTGTGCCTAAACGTGTGTCTCAGGTGCGTGTCTTCTACAGCAGCAGGACGGATTCACGTCAGAATCCTGAGTTCATTTAATCCATCAGGATGAAGAGCAGATGAGCTGGTGCACTATCTCGTCTCTATGTTGTCAGTGTTTTGTCTTTGTGTAGAACTTACTCTGCCTCCGCGTGTTCTCCTCACGTGTACAGAGAAGTGCTGATGCTCGGATCCATCAGAGACTTGCAGGCGGTTTTATAAATTCCTTTACCCCGCTTCTGCTCCAACTTGTCAGCTATGACCGAGTAGATGTGAGATTTCGAAACCTCAGACACGCCTCGTGCTCGGGACCTTTACTGTGCAGGTGTGGCCAATGTGGCGCCGACAGTATGTGTGTAAAATGGCTGTTTGCACTTTGTTTAAAAAGGCTCGGAGGCCAGGTGTACTCAGTTTGACTAGTTTTGTGAGCAGAAGCAGAATTTCCATTTAAACTTCAGAAGTGTCTTCAAGGAACTGGGCTGAGTGGGAGTGAACGTGTGATGGAGGCAGAGCAACATTCAACCATGATGCTGCTAAAACTTTAACCTTTTTTTCTCCTCTTGATATTTGTCTGTTTTCTTTTGCATTTTATCCCAAAGAATTAAAGTGGAAACATAAATACAACCAAACCTTGTTTCTCTTACTCTCTTACTTTTACAAGGAGCTTTTTTAAAAGTAAGATTTCTGTTCTTCTGTTGATGATATGAAAAACCATGTGATTGTGCATTGGCAGTAAACTGCTGTGGAGGATTCAAGCAGCCTCAGAGGTTAACATGACACCCTCTCAAGTATTCAGCGCATCCACAGCAGCCTGGGATGGAAGGGGCTGACTGGTCCGAGGTCAGTTTCACAGTCTGGTGTTGAGGGTAAAGTAAGAGGACAGGGAAGCTCAAGTTTAAAGAAGTTACCTCCACATGGAGGAGGAACGAGGCCTGATGAACAAGGTTTAATTGGCTGATACAACAAATTACAAATACTCAAGATTATTCCACACGAGCTTCCCTCTGTAAAATGTTGCATGTTGTTTTTTAATCCTGCTCAGTTCTTGTACATTTTCAAATGAAACACTTAAAATGTCAACTTTGTCAAACATCACAGCAAACGAGAAGAGAAGTTTGAGATTCAAAGTGAATGCAAATATATGTAAATTTGCACCTGGTGTGTGAGCCAGGGTTATGTCGACAGTTGGTTTTCAAACCCTCTGAGTCATTTAAACAAAGTTAATTTAAAGACAAACACCTCCTGCAGGCAAAGGTCCTGTGTCATGATGGAAAACTCCAGAAAGATAAATGTGCTGATCAAGTTGCACACAAACTTGAGAAATATCACTTTCACCTTCTTCAATGTTTGCACGTAGCGTCTGTGACCTAAAGGACGCTCCACCTCCAGTGATGAACATCAGGACTACACCAGAGCTGCAGAGGAATCAAGATACGATCATACACACAGACCATGACAGATCCTCTGCAGAGCGCAGGAACAACGTTGGTGTGTTTCAGTCAGCAACGATCAAAACAGTTAACGCCATGACAACTGTTACACAACGTTACCCTGAACCAGTGTTTTAGGAAATTGCATTAGATCGGAGGCCGCTGCACTTTGCTGCAACATTTCACACGAGGCCTCAGTCGACCTTGAGGGTCAGTGTCCGTCACTTCTCAGGGTCGAGAGGCGGCCGAGTCCCAGAGAGGCTCCACGCTGGTGGAGGAGGAAAGTCTGTTGAAGGACAAGCTGGATTCTCAAATAAATATTTACTGGATCCAGCAGAAGCCTTTACTGGAAGTAAAGTGTGTTTACTGTGAAAGAAGCAACATCTCGACTCTACGTCATTATTGAGAGGAGAACCTGTGAGAGGAGATTTGGATTCCAGATGTCAGAGGCGAGAACCAAGAGAAACAACCTTTATTTAAAACTGATTAAAAACATTGTTCAGAATCCAGTGAGGAAAAGGGAAGTGGAATCAGCTGCTGCTCTGATGGATTTTGACCTTTTTGAGGACAGAATATTTTCAGTTGCATGTGAGAATCATTCAAAGAAACTATAAGTAGAATTAGAGGCTGCAGAGCTGACGTGACGTTTATAGAATGATCTGTTTCTCTGGGGGAAGTTTTTATGTTATTGGTTTGTATTTTCTGTAACTGACACAGATGTTTGTTCTTCAGATGTGATTTCGGACGCCTCCTCCTCGTCTTCATTTCGCTTCATTGTGTATTCTGCCTTTTTCCCATGCTCCTCTGCTGCTGGTGATAACGTCTGTGTGAGCGGAAACCAGCGAGAACAAAGTGTCTTTATCCACACTGCAGGGAGCACTGACAGGTGTGAGGTCTGATTCCCACTTCCCTGTATCAACACACACACACACACACACACACACACACACACAAGCACTGAAACATCCACATGTGGCACTGGCATCAAACAGTCACAGTTTACTGGTCTTTTTCTATTGTCTGTGAAGTTTAAAGAAAGACTGAGGAAGACACACACACACACACACAAACACACACATCTCCCCTTCCTCCCAACATCCAGAAACAAAGCTGAAACGTCCTGGATGGGACGTTTCAGTAAATGTATCTGACAAAGTATAAATAAATGTAGTTTCTGAGCAGCAGAATAAATTAATTTTCCCCTGATGATCCACAGTTTTGTGTTAATTTTACCTCCAGCGAATGTGACTGTTTAAAAACCTTTAACGTCACAACCTGGGTGATTTCCCGTCTGTTCCGGTTCTCGTCCTTTATTCTCTCCCTGCAGCCTCAGTCACGATCTCACGTTAACGGGAACAGGCTGAAGCTGATGAGGACATTATCGACGCCGCAGTGCTGAGTCACAGCAGCGTCTGTGCACAGGTGGAGAGCTGCCCTTCTTTTTTATGTCTTCATTAGAGTAAACAACATTCGATCATGACGTCTGTTCCCTTTGTCTCAATCACATTAACTCTGGAAGGTACCTGTGTTCCCAGGGACGCTTCACTTATCTCGGATCAATGTGATCGAGTCTTATCAGTCAAATTTAGCCCACAGTCAAGGATTTCTACTTAACTGAAATCAAATGAAGTAAATCCACATCATGCCAAGGTCTCGTCATCTGTCATCAATGGCCCCAAACAAGACAAGTTCAATGAAATCAAACAAACCCAAACAGAGTCAAAGCTCATTTAAATTAGATAAAATTGACTCTATTTCAGTCAATTCAGACAAAGTAATTCATGATCTTTTATCTCAACACATCGTGGTGATGAGTGTTTGGACTTTGAAGAGATGGAGCAGGTGGCTGCATCCGTGCAAACTGAGAACTGACATGAATCTTTACTTTCTTTCACATTGAGACACTTGTTATTTTCAAGTTCATACTCTAAATATAAGAGCAATGTGAATGAATCGTTCAGTAACGTTTGATGAAATGTGACTTTTAGCTGCACAAGAGGACGTGTGTGTTGAAAAGTGTGACGGCCGTGCAGTGTCCCCTGAGGAGGAGAAGAGGAGAATGTGGTGTGTTGACCTTTCGCTCACAACAAATCGCTCTCTGCATCTTTTACTAAATAAGACACACACACACACACACACACACACACACACACACACACACACATGATAAATCATATCAGTGACGCCTGTAAATGAAAGAAAAAATTCGCTCACATTCTAGAACCCACATGAAAAAATGTGTACGCACACACACACACATTGGAGCACACACCTTGGGGCGCCATGCAACAAAGGTTAGCAGTCAGGAGTGAGTGGTGGGCAGAGCAGTCATGTGCTGTGTGTGTGTTGTACATATGTATGAGTGCGTGTGTGTGTGTGTGTGTGTGTGTGGATGCTGGGAAGGGAAATTAAACTCACAATACGCTGACAGATGTCTGGAAACAGCTGATAGCTGCAGCCTCGATGAATTTGCGTGTCGTATATATTTTTAATCGCTGTGAACAGATATGAATTAATAACGAGTGATGGAGACGAGTGACAACGATTTTAATTTAACCTCAGAGCGTTGATCCAGTCACGGGAGAAACACACATATGAGGCCGGTATTGTTACAGCAACACACATATCAACCATGTCCATCATAATTGGATTGGGTAATGTGCCCCCCCCCCCCCCACCACCACCACTCTACCCACAATGCACCAATGATGACGCAATATCCAGGCCTCAGTGTGGTTTCATATTTTATTTCTTTCAGTGTCAGACACTAAATCACGTCTCAACCTCAGATTACAAAACACATGGGGGGGGGGGGGGGGGGATCTGCTGACTCAGCCTCTTTAAATCAAATCTTAAAACTACATTTTTTCTTGACTCATTCCCTGATTTGACCTCGTTCCTCATTTTCTGTGAAACGGATTAAATTTCTGTCTCACATTTAGTGTTTTTATTCTTTTATGACTTTATAATATAATTTTTCATGGCTTTCTAGTCTTTTTTTCTTTTTTATCTGTGATGAACTTTGTTTCTGTATTTTAAGAAGAGTTCTATGAATCAAGAAATATCATTATATCATCACTATGGTTCAAGTTCTCTGTCAAGGGTTTGAACGACTGCTTTCATGGAAACACGCAGCTGCCCCCTACTGGATGTTATCATCTGTCTGAAAAGAGCTGAACTACAACATTCAACAGTGTGTGTGTGTGTGTGTGTGTGTGTGTGTGTGTGTGTGTGTGTGTGTGGTTAGGTGCTGTTTTTGTTATTGTCGAATGCCGTATCAAGGTGTCAAGACACTCGACTGCTTATTAGAACCTCTCCGTTTCTCTCTTGGACATTCCACACACACTGAAGATAAGTGAACACGTGTGTTCAAACATGTTCAACACATCAAGCTCCTGTGACGCGCACGAGGACAAGAAGCGTGTGAATACACACAAAACCACCTCATCACAATCAGCAGCAGCAGCAGCTCCAGTAGACTCACTCCCTGCCATATTCATATATAGTTAGATTTCTGTTTTACACTCTTAACTTTTGTGTGTTTTTTAATAAACACTTTGCTGTTGTGTAACTGATTTACTGGCTTTTAATTTCCTTAAAGATTTGATTATGAAACAACACAAATTTAACACACATAAAGGTCAATAAAAAACAAGATGCCTCGGCTCATCACTCAGTACATGGCAGGAAGACGTGATAGGAAGTAATTCAACTTGAATTATACACGTGCACAGACCCAGTGACCATTATTCCACTGTGCTTCACAACTATAAGTCGATTACTGAGGTTATTGGACCATGTGGTTCAGAACTAAAGTTTAGGAGCTCTTTCAAATTGTTTTATCTAATGAAGCAGAAGCATAGAATTAAACTATTATATAACAAAATGACAATATTAACGTTATTTATCTTCCTAATAACATAATGAAATGACTTGAATTGTACGCATTGATCCTCTTTGTTTGTTTGTTTGTTTGTTGTAATAATGTATGTTTGGATTTGTTAGGTCTGTGTTTTTGGTGTAGAGGTGCTGAGGGTCTTCCACAGCTCTAGAGGGCGCAGTTGCACTTCCACGCCGCTCTCACTCTGACTTTGTTGCCGGAAGTAAATCCCACTCCTCCGAGGGAAGGAGGTCGGCGTGTGTTTATCTCCGTTTCCACGTGTCAGCGGATTCATTCAGACACAAACCAGCGGGTTTTAAACAGATCGAGTCGAATCCAAACAACAGCGATGGGTAAAAAGGGGAAGAAAGAGAAGAAGGTGAAGGGAGCAGAGAAGACCGCGGCCAAGATGGAGAAGAAGGTTTCAAAGAGAAGTAAACGAGAAGAGGTAACTGGATTTTAACTCACTAACTAACCGACTGACTGTGGATTTAAACTAAATCATCAATGTGTAATGATTCGTATTTCTTCAAACGTCACAAAGTGAAGCTGATGTTTATCTCTGCAGCTCATTGTCATTATTTACTTTGATATGATGTGAGAACGATCTTATTGTTATTCATCTTATTACTAAACTCTGAGTGTTGATTATTCATCTTTCCTCATCTGAACTTTCTTTTCGTTGTTTTAGTTGCATCAGTTTTTAAATCTGGAGGTTTGACATTATTCATTTTAAAATCCTGTGAATTGCATCTGTTTGAAAGGTGCCGTATAAATAAAGTTTGACTGCATTAAAATTAAATCGCAAGACTTTTCCTTCCTTCCCTCCTCCCTCCCTTCCTCCCTTCCTCCCTCCTCTCCTTCTCTAGGAGGATCTGGAGGCTCTTATTGCTGAGTTTCAGACTCTGGATGGAAAGAAGACTCAGGTTGTGGAGACGACGTGTCCTCCTCCGTCACCGAGGTGAACCACCGCCCTTTGTTCAACCTCCAACCCGCCTGCTGTGGAATAGAAACAGTTTCCTAATCTCTGACGTTTCTTCCTGCTTTTCAGACTGAGTGCGTCTCTCTCTGCTCATCCGGAGAAAGATGAGCTCATCCTGTTTGGAGGAGAATTCTTCAATGGAAAGAAGGTAGAAAAATACTGTGAAGCTGTTTACAGACACTAACTCTGGACCCTGACCCTGAGACATTTGTATTCTTCTCGTTCTGTGTTCCTTACGTGTTGGAGACGTCGTCAACGTGGTGACTCAGACATGTTACTCGGGGGCTGACAGGAAAGTTTCTTTCCTTTCTGGAAAATTTCGGGGAATCATTTAGACATTTAATCAATCATTTAGACTTCAGTTCATGTCTGGAAGCAGCTTTATACGTGTTCCTCTGCCTGAGACAAGAACAACCACTAACCTGAGTTTGTGTCCTACACACCAGTCTTACAATCACCAGCCCTGTACAAGCTGAATCTGAGGATGAGCCCATTGGCTTCAATTGTGTTTTCTTCTTTTTCCAGTTTTGACAGTTGTTAACTTTGTTTGCAGACGTTTCTGTACAACGACCTGTTTTTCTACAACATCAAGAAGAACACGTGGGTGAAGTCCGACATCCCCAACCCTCCTCCACCGCGCTGCTCCCACCAGGTAAATCCTCCACGTGGATCTTCTCCTGTCTCCTGATGCTCGCCCCGATCACACTGAACATCACAGTGGTTCCTCACTCAGATTTATAACCAGCTTGAAAACGTTTTCCACAATGAGAGAGGAGTTGATTTACAGAAGCATGTGTCACTCCAGTTGGAAGTTTGAATGCAACTGATGGTGTGATTCTTCATTTCAACCACAAGGGGGCAGAATGCCACAGCACAGATGGGGGGGGACTGAGTCTTATCAGCAATGTCATCATGGCTGATGGCCTGTTGCAAGGAAACCAATTAAGTCAAAGGACAACAGATCTTTATCTCACTCTGTTTATGCTCTCCTCTTCCTCCTCTTCCTCCTCTCCCTCCCTCTCAGGCGGTGATGGTTCCCCAGGGTGGGGGCCAGCTCTGGGTGTTTGGGGGGGAGTTCGGTTCTCCGAACGGGGAACAGTTCTACCACTACAAGGACCTGTGGGTGCTGCATCTGGCTACACACACCTGGGAGAACATCAAGTATGTGTCCTAAAAGCAGACGTAGTAATAAACACATTTTTAAACATACATCAGTGCTTTAAAATGAGCTCTGTGTTTTCCAGGGCGCCCGGTGGTCCGACGGGTCGCAGCGGACACCGGATGGTCCTCAGCAAGAAACAGCTGCTGGTGTTTGGAGGTTTCCATGAGAGCACCAGGTAAAGTGTCACAGATCAGGAGGATACAACAGGAATGTTCAGTACAGATACGCTGGTGCTTAAGTTTCATGAAATGTTGTTTTTGTTTGACTTCCTGTTACAGCTCATTCAGTCTTTTTCTATTTTTGGCTCAGTTTCAACCCTTTTCTCTCCTGATCCCTCCCCCACGTCCCCTCCCCCTCCTCAGGGATTTTATCTATTACAACGACTGTCTACTCGTTCTCCCTGGAAACCTTCTCCTGGTCACGCCTCACTCCGTCAGGCTCCGCCCCCCCTCCACGCTCGGCCTGTCAGATGACTTCCACGCCCGACGGCACGGGCGTCATCATCTACGGCGGATACTCCAAAGTTGTGAGTGTGTGATCTGATGCTTTAGTTGCATGTGCGTCTCCTCCATATTGATCATGTAGACTTTTGTTCTGTGATAATGTGATTTACTGTATTTAAATAATGTTCCTTTAGAGAGTCAAGAAGGATGTGGAGAAGGGAACCATCCACTCTGACATGTTCCTACTGAAGCGAGAGGGTAAAGATGGCCAAGGTACAAAACACTTCACTGTCAGAATCCTTTTGAGACGGTTCGACCACAGAAATCATCCAGCTACTGTCATTGTTTTGTGACTTGTCCTGTTTCTCCGTCCTCCAGAGAAGTGGTCATGGTCCAGGGTGAGTCCCTCAGGTAGCAAGCCTCATCCTCGCTCTGGCTTCTCGCCGGCGATGGGCCCGGCGGGGCGGGCGGTGCTGTTTGGTGGGGTGTGTGATGAGGAAGAGGAGGAGACACTGGAGGGTGACTTCTACAACGACCTGCACCTGTATGACATGGCGAAGAACCGCTGGTTCCCCGGCGTGCTCCGGGTAAGCTCCACCGCCACGATTCACCTGCTGCGTGAATGAATGTAGGTTTGTGTGGAAGAGAAGTTCACATGAAGCCAAGTTTGGGGGGGGGGGTACATGGATGCTGTAGCTTTTTCCAAATTAATCCTAATTTATTCGTAGTAGAACTCGACTGATTTAACATTTGTGTCTGTTCAGGGAAACAAGACGGAGAAGAAGAAACGACGCAGGGGGAAGAAGGAAGGAGCAGAGGGGGAGGGAGGAGAGATGGAGGGGGAGGATGGGGAGGAGGCGGCGCCACAAGGACCCACTGAGGTCGTCAAGGAGATCGTCACAGAGGACGGCACCGTGATGACCATTAAGGAAGTAATCCCTGGAGCTCAGGAGGAGGAGGAGGAGGAGGAGGAAGAAGAGGAAGAGGATGAAGGTTAGATTACACAATCACACAAACGCACAACCACAAACATCCAGAAGGTTTGGACAATCCCTTGTTTTTGTCCTTTTCACGTTTGAATTCTCATTGATTTCAGACTCAGATGTTTTTCTTCTCCTCAGCTTCAGCCTCCGTCAACCTGGTGGAGCCCTGTCCGAGGTCCAGCGCCATGGCAACGGTGCGTCAGGGCAAGCTCTTCCTGTTCGGAGGGATGTTTGAGGTCGGTGACCGCCAGTTCACCCTGAACGACTTCTACAGCCTGGACCTCCACAAGATGGACCAGTGGGAGACTCTGGTTGAGATGGATCCCAGTGAGTCAGCCGCTCGAAAACACAGTAACGCATGTAAACAAAGAGGACCTGAGATTTAATCACAGGCACCTCAACAGGCGCCCTGAAGCTCCCGATGCAGGAGAGGAGGTGGTGATAAGACGGGAGAGACGCATGTGAGATTTCATTTGGATTTATGATTCTTTGTCCACAGAGACGCAGGAGTGGCTGGAAGAGTCTGAGTCAGAGGGCGATGAAGAGGAAGAGGAGGAGGAGGAGGAGGAGGAGGGGGAGCTGAAAGGAGCAGAAGGGGAGGAAGTCGAGGTTGAGTCTGAAGGGGAAAGTGACGATGAGGAAGGTAATAATATTCAGTCTGTGTCTTTGTCACTTCACCTTTTCATGTTATTTTATAATGAGCAACAAGTAACCAACTAAAATGATGTTTCTGTGTGTCCAGATGAAGAAGAGCACCCGGCAGTGCAGGAGGGGGAGACGGTGACTGATTATCAGATTCGTACCGAGAAGTACTGGACGGGACTGGCCCGGACTAAAATGGGCCCTGACATCAAGGACAAAAAGGTCGCAAAGGTCGCCCTCGCCATGGCTAAAGTCTTCCATGAAGACCAGTAGTGGAAAAACGCCAAACTGTTCTGTGTGTGTGTGTGTGTGTGTGTGTGTGTGTGTGTGTGTGTGTGTGTGTGTGTGTGTGTGTGTGTGTGTGTGTGTGTGTGTGTGTGTGTGTGTGTGTGTGTGTGTGTGTGTGTGTGAGTGAATGAAATATCTTTTGTAATGTTACTGCAAACAATTCGTTAATACAAGTGAGATTTCAAAACAAAGACATTTAACCATCTTCCTACTGTTTCACATTTATAGGTTATTTTTAATTTCGGGTTTTTAAGAATATTTAAAGTTTTATTATTGTTTTTTCAAGATCAACATCAATTTTCATTGAAATAAAATAACTTAACTGAAACAACACTTATGCTGCTCTCACTTTGAAACCACAGTGCTGAAGCTTACAGAGGAAATAACTTCTGTAATTTTTTTTATTTCTTACGATCTGTGTTCTTTTATTACATGTTTTAATTTTACCAAAATTCTTCTTCTCGGTGTTAGGAGTATTTTTGTGCACTTATTTTAAATTCCTTTAGCCTCTTGGTTCTCGTCTCCTTGAAACTTCCCTGTGGGTTTGTCACTCAAACAGTTTTTCTCCATCCAACCCTGATGGAGGAGGAGTCTGTGTTTTACACTGAACAACAAACTGTAACGACGAGCTCAGAAAAGCAGCTTTAGAAAGTTAAGACAACTAAAAGGACCACATATTTGTGTATTTGTAAACAGGGACTGTCCCCATCTGGTGGACATGATGGTCAACGCAGTCAGTCACAGGTGGACAAGGTCCTGTGACAGCTCAGATTGACGACTGCTCCTGAGAGGCAGTGCAACTTAAATGAATGTTTCCATAGAAATGACACTCGGGGAGCGGAAACCTCCACGCGGCCCAAAAGTCCCCTCATTAAACAGCATTTAAATTATTGAGATCAACACTGAATTATAAATAAACTACGTGAGCTTTTCAATCAAGACCCATGAATATTTCCCTGGTAAACTGGTGAAAATCCTTAAGTAAAGTGGGAAAGTTGACCTTCTTGGCCTGTGTCCCATCCTTCCAACAAATCTTGTGGGAAATTTGTTTTTGCATAAATCTGTGTACAAATAAACCAAACAAACCGAAACCAATAAACCTGTCGTTTGTTTACCTTAGTTCTGACTTAGTTCTAAGCCACACCCCAAAGATTTGTTTGCAAAGTAAAATAAAAACATAATTCATCTTTCTTTCTTCTCTTCTTTTTGCTTTATCCTCCTGTTTTCCCAACACCTCTTCTTACTGGGTTCTTCTTCCCTTCCAGTAGCAAGATCTGCAGATATGATGGGGACGATTGTGTGCCCCCTGCAGATATGTAGCTGCAACACATTTCCTTTGTCTGAGTTTCACTCGTCTACAGCGAGTGAGACGGAGACTGGGAACAGAGAGAGAGAGAGAGAGAGCAGGTGGAATTTAGGAATCGTCAAAAGATGGAGAGCAGGGGCAGAAAGAAGAGATGACACGACGGTGTGGGAACAGTGGGCAAGTAAAAGGGAGAGGAAGAGGATGGAGGGAGGGATACATGGGAGGAAGAGGAGGGGAGTGCACGATAAGTCAGGGAAGACATCAGTCACTGTGAGCAGCAGCCTATCCCTCTGTGACCTATTTTATCCTCCATCAGCATGCTGAACGAGGGATGAGAAGAGGCTGATGAATAATAGAGGAGAAGGAGAGATGGATGAGAATGAGGCTGCCTTCCTCTCCTTCTTCTTCCCCTCCTTTTCCCCTGTGCGCCCCCCCCCCCCCCGCCCCTCCTCTTTTTCTTTTCTCTTTTTAAATTTTAACTCCGGGACAAAAAAAGACTCAATAAATAACTAAAGAGAAGAAGATTCTTTTTGGGTGCTCTGCTGACGTGAGTGCACGCAGCGTGGAATCGTCACAGACGCTGCCAGTGACTGTGTGAGTGACAGAGAACTTGTCATACACGACCGCATCAGGCTTTTTATTGACTCTGTGTTCGAGATGATTCAAGAACAGATTGTCAATAAAGTCTTTATATCGTGAGAGGACTGACTCACTTCTGGCTCGACAGGAAACACTATTTGCCAAACTGACAACACGCTGATGTCAGACACACGTCCGTCTGCTAACCAATCAGAGTCAAGTCGAAGTAGACACTGCCCATGTAGGTGATGACGACAGGACGTACGTATATGTCAGACAAAATGTTTTAGTTAAAATATGAAACTGAAAGTAGCCAGATCAAGTTAAAGAAATGCAGCAAACACAGGAAGGTCGGACTTTCAGGTGTGAACCATTAAATCCTGATGTTCCAGACTTTCTTCCCAACTTTCTTGTTGCTTCAGGTCTTTGATGAAGTTTCTATTTCATCGTCCTCTGAACTGTGAGTGTTGCCGTCCAGTTGTTTCAGTAAAGACACCGACATTAGGAACGTTTAGTTCGAGCGTTTGAATCCTCAGACTGTGGCTCTCCAGTTGTTCGGTTCCCTTTTAGAAACTCAAGTATGTTTTTAAACCTTGTGAGCAGATCTTTCTTTTTATTTATTTACAATAAACTGTAAATGAAGATGGACGAAGGATATGAATCGGGTGCTGCCATGTTGCACTTTTGACGTCAGAGTCTAGTGATGGAGGAGCGGTCTGTTGTTTGTTGTTATTATTGACTTCCCAGAGAATAATTGGACATCTTGATGAATGAAGTCTGATCTCTATGAGCGTGTACAGAAATCAGGATGTAGTGAATTAATCAGGGTTTCACGAGGAGACAGTTGGGCCTTGACGGACGAATGCGTCATACTCCACCTGCGTCCTGCTCTTCACTGTATAATAACGTCTCTAATGACCCAGTAATCATTATCCGTGACTGTGTCAGAGCTCTCTTCTCTCTAATTGATTCCTTCCACATTATGTCATGGGTTCGTACGCGCGCACACTACGGTTTCTAATTTCTTTAATTCCTAATCCCTCAGTTGTGGTCAGGACATCACTCACCACACTGCGCCTCCCCCCTTCCTGCCCTGTACCTGCTCACCTTCTCTCCATCTCCCTCCTCCACTCTCCTCCCCCTCTCCTGCCCTCACTCTCTCTCTCTATACTACCAGTGTGTTTAGAGGCCTAAGCCTTAATCCCCGGCCTCGCACTGATTTTATTACTGTAATCTGGGCTGGAATTGGCTTAGCTCTCTCAGACACTGGCGAACAGGAGGACAAGGACAACAACAGCAACAGGACGAATAATTAGAGGACGGATGACCACACCTGTAGTTTCCTGTCCGACCTCGCTGAGGTTTAAACGTCCGCTAATTGATCCACATTGACCTTAAATACTCAAATTAGCTTCAGGGCAGAGAGTGAAAGTGTTTATTTCCTTTAGTTCTTGTCACAGTGGTGCACGTTCAAGTGTTCACGTCTCTGATGAATTCATTATTAAATGAATTAGTTGTTTGATTCTGTAAAAACCAGGTGAAGCATCATGATTGACAGAGTGTGTGTTTAGACGGGACCTCGATGACGATCACAGCTGCACAGACTCTGGACTCACATCACATTAAAAGCAGGAGATGGAACCTGAGTTTGAGATCCTTTATATCTGAGATCTGGCTTCGTGGAAATCATCGACTCTCGATCATTGATCCGCTGAGATCTCTTCTTTCAGCAGATGCTTCCTGTGAATAGAGAACTCAAAATGTTTGAGTGTTTCTTTTTAAATCAAAGTAGTTTTAACACACTTCTCGTATCTCGTTTCTTTGACTGGACTCCTGGTTTGAAAACTCCTGATTAGCTGCAGTTCACGTTTTCCAGTCCTATATGTGAATGTTTGAATGTAACCTCTCTACCTGGCCAAGAAGAATACGAGTTATTATCTCACGACTGTCCATTTGTTTGTTTGTTTATCAGCAAGATCACACAAAAAATACTTAACAGATTTCCACAAAACCTGTTTGAACGATGGGACACGGGCCAAGAAAGAATAAATGAAATGTTGGCACTGATCTGGGATTTAGGACTTTCTTTAACATCGCAAGATTTGATGTTTTTTGGTGACATTGTCATTAATTTCACAGACAATAATTCATGATGTCATATTTAGGAGACGTCTATCTATGATTCTGTGGAATTTGCTGCAGCTCGACTGGATTTAAAGTCTTGTGCCTCCCAGAGGTTGGAGCTCCACCGAGTGACATTCTGCTCTATTTGTTGACGGGTTGTTTGTTTGTTTGTGAGTCAGCAGGATGACGCAAAAACCTCTGAATGACACCGTTCGGTAACAAACACAAACCTGATGTGCAGCTGAGGGAATGTGGATTCAGGTGGGAGTCAACAGTTTTATACTTTTACAGCTATGATGTGGATTTGGTGCAGAATTTAAAAGCGACTGTTGGGATCTACTGAGTTAAGCTAAAACACATTGTTTGTGTTCTAATTGCACCTTAGATGTTTAAGAATATAGGAACAAGAAGGTGAATGTTTCTTGTACGTTTGAAGGTCTTAAGTTACCAATTACCAGTAGATGTTAGCAGGTGTTAGTGGCCACCAGTAGATGTTAGCAGGTGTTAGTGGCCACCAGTAGATGTTAGCAGGTGTTAGTGGCCACCAGTAGATGTTAGCAGGTGTTAGTGGCCACCAGTAGATGTTAGCAGGTGTTAGTGGCCACCAGTAGATGTTAGCAGGTGTTAGCGGCCACCAGTAGATGTTAGCAGGTGTTAGCGGCCACCAGTAGATGTTAGCAGGTGTTAGTGGCCACCAGTAGATGTTAGCAGGTGTTAGCGGCCACCAGTAGATGTTAGCAGGTGTTAGCGGCCACCAGTAGATGTTAGCAGGTGTTAGCGGCCACCAGTAGATGTTAGCAGGTGTTAGTGGCCACCAGTAGATGTTAGCAGGTGTTAGCGGCCACCAGTAGATGTTAGCAGGTGTTAGCGGCCACCAGTAGATGTTAGCAGGTGTTAGTGGCCACCAGTAGATGTTAGCAGGTGTTAGCGGCCACCAGTAGATGTTAGCAGGTGTTAGCGGCCACCAGTAGATGTTAGCAGGTGTTAGCGGCCACCAGTAGATGTTAGCAGGTGTTAGTGGCCACCAGTAGATGTTAGCAGGTGTTAGCGGCCACCAGTAGATGTCAGGGACATAACTTCAGTTGTGCACTTTAGCGTCATCAAGTGTTTTGGCCTTGTGATCACCGCTACAGGCCGAACTTGAGGGTCCACTGAGGCTAAAGGTGAATCTGACTGGCTACTGGCTTGTACGGCAGCACTATGAAAACCATGTGGCTGCTCAGTAGATCGGACGTCATTACCTCTATGTCTCTTTAAACTAAACCCTGTCCCTGACAGAACATATAGGACAAGATGGAGAATATCCCATGTATGTTCTGCCACACTAATTAATGCCTCGTTGATGTGAGTGGATGTTAGGGACATGTCTTCAGTCGTGCACCTTAGCGTCATCATGTGTTTCAGCCTTTTAATCACAACACCGCCTCCTCTAAGGCCGGCCCACCACAGGTTGATGGGACCTGGGTGCATGTCCCTAACCTCTCGGGGGCCCAGTTGGGATCTTTCCTCTTGATCCGGGGCCATTGGCTGATGACTGAGACTATGCACCCCTACTCCAGTCATGTCTCAGGTCACGAGACTGAGGCCGGATGCAGGGAGACGGGAGACAAGCTGAGTAAATGCTAAAAGCTACAGGTGAGGGAGGAGGAGAGGAGCTGGCCTGGCTGTGCAGTGTGTGTCTCTTTAAGAGCTGGAGCGTGCTATTGAGCAGGAGGAGGAGGGGTGGGTGGTTGGGGGGGGGGGGGGGGGTTGGCTGCATTGGAACAGTCCTCTCTAATGAGCAGATTTTCTGAGAGAGAGAGAGAGAGGGAGAGAGAGAGAGGGGGAGATAGATAGAGCCATCCAGCCATAGGAGGAGAAGAGCTTGTGAGGCAGCAGGCTGTGCGTCAGCCGGCGCTCCGTAGGGAAACATGGAGACGAGCAGGAGATGCTGAGGAGGACAGAACTACACCACAACAGGATCTCATACATGGATGTTATTTCATCAGGCAGGCAACCTGAAGGCAACCCACGCAGAGGATAAACCACTTATGGACGCAGTGGATTAAAGACCTACAGACAGACTGAGAGAAGGGAGGGGGGAGAATAGAAGAAGGAGAATTAATCAATCCACTTGTTTATTTTCATTGTGTGTGTGTGTGCGCATTTGCTGTCAGAAAGTGTGCATGTGTGTGTGCATGCATACAGTGTGTGTGTGTCTGTGTGTGTGTGCAGACGGCAGGAGACTGCATTGCTGCTCTCCAGCACCACAGGACCAACACAAAGCAGATTACCTTATGTTTTCCCCCATTTTTCTGCCTCTCCCTCTTTCTATGCATGTGTGCGACCAGGCCAAGTGTGTGTCTGAGTGTGTGTGTGTGTGAAACACAATAAGAAGAGGATGCTGGAGCCCGAAGTGAGACACACATTCCGACTTTGAATGATTTTCTGCTTAGGAGCGAACCCAAAGAAAAAACATTTTCTAAAGAGGGAGAGTTTCTCTTTTTCCTCACCGCGCTAAAATGTCACAGCTCCAGTCGGGCTCCCGCTGCTGATCAGGGTGGCTCCTATGCTGGAGGAAGCCTGGAGGTTTGAAGGGCTGCCCCCGGGGACACTTCTTGGCTCGACACTCCAGAGAGGTGGAGGCATCGTCAGGTAGGAGGCGGCAGAGCGAGTGGGCCTGAGCCGGAGAGCAGGAGCAGAAGAGTAGGAGGGAGAGTTCTTGCGTTTGTGTTGGTGGAAGCTGATTTCAGGCCGGTGGAACCGCCGGATGGTTTCATCTCCTGCTCAGAGAGGATAATGGCAGCTCCGGGCCCACTCTCCTGTCTCACCTGCGTCTGCCACAGAGGAGACGGGAGGTGCTAGCCAAAGAGACAAGGAGCCCAGCGAGAGGATGGTGTGAACAGCATCTCACTGCCTTTTCCCACCAAGCCGGGAAACCCCTGACACTCCTGTGAGGGGCCAAGTTTTGTTTTCCACCTTGTTTCTCCTTCTTCTTCTTCTTCCTGCCAGCTGGAAACAAAGGGTGGCGTCTCTCGATTCGTGTGGGAGTTCGCTCCCTCTTCCTCCCAACTTCCTCCCTCTCCTCCTCCTCCTCCTCCTCCTCACCGAACTCTGAGTTCAACTCCATGGATTGATCGTAGCACCAACCTGTCCTTCTCTTTCCTCCCTCTGTTTTCTTTTTCTTTTCTTTTTCTTTTTGTCGAGGCTTCAGGGGAATTGCCAAGACCTGTTTCATGCATGTCCACTGGCGGCAGGTTCAACTTTGACGATGGGGGGTCATACTGCGGTGGGTGGGAGGAGGGCAAGGCGCACGGCCACGGGATCTGCACGGGACCCAAAGGCCAGGGCGAGTACTGTGGGTCCTGGGCCCACGGCTTTGAGCTGCTGGGCGTCTACACGTGGCCCAGCGGTAACACCTATCAGGGCACCTGGGCTCAGGGCAAGAGACACGGAGTGGGTGTTGAGAATAAAGGCCGCTGGGTGTACAAGGGCGAGTGGACGCATGGCTTTAAGGGACGCTATGGTGTCCGGGAGAGCACGGGGACGAGCGGGAAGTACGAGGGGACGTGGAACAACGGCCTGCAAGACGGATACGGAACAGAGACGTACTCGGACGGAGGTAGGAGGGGAAAGTTGCATTGTGGGGAGCTGTGGGGTTTGGGTCTGAGAGTGTGTGACAGAGTGTGAACCAGACAGTGGATGTAAGAATGATTGACAACTGTCCTCAATGAAAACGACCGCCTTGTTACCGGAGGGAGATTGAACGACTGCTGACAGTTACCCAGGTGACAGATTTACAGTGGGAGGAGCTTGTCTGGAGGTCTTCTCGGGTCATCCTTTCTTCTGCCGCCGCCCGCCCCTCATCGCACCCATTCATGCAGAGGCAGGGGGTTGCACAAGGACAGTCTTTGACGAATGAGTTTCAATCTCTAGTTTCTTCCTTTCTCGTTTCCCTCCTCTTCCTCTCTTTCCTCCGGTCTTAACCCCTCGATCCAGCTGCATGAGGACACACTGTATATTTGGAGGCCTTCGATTCAGGCCATGCAGTCTCAAGGGAGGAATAAAGGGTTAGAGGGACAGAGGAGGACGACAGCTCCCGAGAACTGGCCGTAATTTACCATTAATTTCCCCACAGCAGCACAAACTGTATGTTTTTTAATTACTCCTGTGTACTGTGAAGTATTTTCAAATACACAGCAAAGGCTCCAGACTTGTGTGGCAGCGCAACAGGTGGATTTTTAATTATTATTCCACTCAAGTCATCCTGAAGTTGAAGGTAAAGCAGGTCAGTGCAGAGAGCTGCAGCAAATTAATGCAAAAACGTCAAACCAGGCTCAACTTGTAAACCACAGAATCTTTACCATCCTTGAAATGTTGAAACCTAAGATGATATTGTTGCCTCTGTGAAGACTCTCCTGAGTTGTGAAATCCTATATGTGAGTATTATAAACTTGTACAGTGATTTAAACAGAGAGTTTCTAGCCTTGCTCTAAAGGCTGACGTCAACCAGCTAACAGTGATGCTAAGCTACAAGTTAGCACGTCACCTTTCCAACATTTGCTAATCAGCACTAAACCTTATATGTTGCTTATGCTCACGTCGTTAGTTTTGCAGGTATTTTGTCTAAGTCCTAAATTCCCATTTGGACCTGAAGTTAGATGACAGGAGATCAATGCTCAGCCTCTGGGGAGCATGAACGTCTTTACTAATGTTCATTAATGGAAATCCATCAGAAAGTTGGAAGTTCAGTTTGAGATACAGGTCATTTCTCTACAGCCAAACTGTTTGAATCGGTTTAAATACAACAAGGACAGTGTTTTCTTTTGGACCTTGGCCAGAAAATCTAATCGTGTTAGCCAGTTATTTGCATGTAATATATCTATGACTTGATTTTCTGGTCATTTGATTGTTGTAAAAAGTTAAATCATCACTTACGACAAGAAGAAGAACAGTTCTCTTTGTTATTTGTTGCATGAAAAGTGGTTTGGCACATATACAGATATTTTAAAGGGTCTTTATTTTACAGAATATCATTTGAATCAGCACCAGATTTGCCCTGAAATTGAAATCAATGCCGTCAATGCACTTAGACCCGGGCTCAGCTCAGTCGCCGTTAATGAGACACATACCATATGGATTCCTGCTTAAAAATAGAAACACACAAGCACACGTGCCATGCATACACAATGTGCGTGTAAAAAACGCACACACAACACGGAATCGGGCCGAAAAAGTGTGTGAGCTGACAGACGCATACACACAGTACAGTTAAAGCCGTGTTACATAACTCTACAACCAGCAGGTTTGACAAAGCTCGTCTGGACCACACACACACACACACACACACACACACACACACACACACACACACACACACACACATTGTCGTAAAGCAGCCCGATACAATCCACAGACCAGACGGGTGTGAGAGGTTGATTCAGGACGGAGAAGAAGAAGAAGTGGGCCTGATAGATAAGCAGACAGATGGGAGGGACGGATAGACAGAGAGATGGATGGACAGATGTACAAAGTGACGGATGAATGGATCAGTCGAGTGATGGACAGATAATGGAAAGATGGATGGATGGATGATTATCGTTATTACTACGAGAGATTCTCTTCATCAGGGGACGAGTGAGGTCGTTTCAGAGAGAAAAGGGATGAGGGATGAAAACGGAGAGAGAACTGAAACGTGATAAGAAAACCTCCCGGAGAGAGAGAGAGAGAGAGAGAGAGAGAGAGAGAGAGAGAGAGAGAGAGAGGAGATAACAACACTGTCGCTCTGTGAAGTATTCAAACCCACATACTGTAAATGCAGCAGAGATTGGCCTAGTTATGAGTGTTTATCCAGCTCCAGCAGTACATTGTGTACTTATACTGGCAGCATGTATTTATCTTTCACATATGAGGTTATACAAAGAAAGTGATTGACCAATCTGCAGCATTAACATCTTCTACTACTACTAGTACTTCTACTACTACTACCTCTACTACCACTAATACCACCACCAGTACTACTAATACTACTAGTTGTAATCTGGACAGTAAAATATGCATCACTGTGTTTACGCATCGTTTCTCTCTTGACGTCTTTTCAGCCAATCATCGTGACTCGTGAGCTCAACACGTTCTTCCTGTCTCATATTTCAAAATAAGAGCCTTGTGCCTCGAGAAGGATAGTTCATATATTAAATTGCTTCGGACTCTCGACGCAGCTTTGAAACGTCCGTATTTAGCATTGTTCATCGTTTGTCTTACGCTAATGCAACATCATCATGTGACAGTTAGCAGCTGTTGGAACAAACAAGTAGGAGGATGTGAAGATGACATTAGTCATATTATAATTATGCTCTATAGCATGTAAATGGGAATATAAATGGAATATTCTATTAGCAACTCATGTAAATATAGTTTTATTCTGAACGAGGTCAACGTTCCGTGAAAACACTAACATCGAGCTTAACCCGTTTTTAATGAACAAAATAATTACAAACTATAAATGAGACTCATTTGTCATTTTGGATTAATTGGGTTTTCTTTGAGGACCAGAATTAAAATAGAATAGTGGTTAAATAACGACGAAAGGTCCAAGTAAGTCAAATCAGTCGTGAAGGTGGACATCTTTTCTGCCGACTAATCACATTAACAGAAGGAACGAGGAGTCGGTTCTTTGAGCGCTCGTCGGATTTGGCTGAACTCAGTTTCCCTCTCGGATTGAAGCTGACGATCTAACCTTTGTAACCTCAGGACTCCGTCTCACCCAAAGAGTCCAGAGCCAAAACATTCACAGATGCTCTGCAGCCGACACACGAAGAACACAACGCTCCGTCTCCCTCTGTGGAGTTCATCCCTCTCTCTCCTCCAACTACACCCGAAGCCACTTTTCTAGGAATCACTCCTCCTCTGCTGTTTGGCTTTTTTCCTTCCCCGTCCTACGTTTGCAAACATCCCTCTCTCCTCTCCTCTCCTCCCACCTCGCTCTTTCCCACCCTCGCTTCACTGCATTACCTCGGAGCCGCTCGGTACAGTAGGGTTTCCATAGCAACGCTCACCGACATGCAGCGGGTCAGCGTGTCACAGGGGGACTCAGTGTTCCTCGCTGCTATTGGCCGCCCGGCTGCCTCTGCTAGGCTCTGATTGGCCGGTTCGGCCTTCCGGGCTAATTGTTTACAGAGATGAAGAGCTAAGCTGACTGATTACCAACCACACACACACACACACACACACACACACACACACACACACACACACACACACAGTAATCATTTTAGTGGGGAACGAAGTGAGTCACAAAGGGAGAGGCAGAGATTACAACTGTCACTGTGTACAACAGTCACATTACACCAGGACGGACGAGATAACAGTCACAGTATCAAACACACAGAAACTGAATTATTCCACCAGATGTGAAGACACGATCTCACGAGGACACGAGGCAGTGACGGCTTCTCTCTCGAGTCCCAGACGATCACAGATGCTTGGAGCTTGTGACGGCTCAGAAACGTCCCGGACCCTCGGCCCTGTCCCCCGAGCAGGTTGGCAAATGCTCTACAACAACATTATAATTGTCCGGCATAAACATATTCTGTTAGTTCGCTCAAGACCGCCACCAACAAAGTAATTATTCCAGCTCCGACCACATTATGTAAGCTGATAACATAAATACAGATACACCCCCCCAACTCCACAGCTCGGAGCACATCGGATGATCGGATGATCTGCTCCGACACACGGTCAGTGTTTTTTTTACTTGGAGTGAGAAGCCAAATCAAGTCTAAAACCTGCTTTCCTTGGACCGAGTTTCAGGGAATCTGTTTGCAGCCTGTTTGAGTGTGTGGGAGGAAGCTGTTCAGTTTCTCTGGATCACTCGGACGAGCACGAGGTTGGGTTGGTTCAGATTGGACCATTTTCAAGTAGCTGGTCAAATACACAATCACCATTGTGTCTTAAATATTAACACTTTTAAGACACAATCTTGGACAAGACGGAGACATGAGGTCGAAGACACTACTGAATATTTCTTTTACAGATATTTACCCCTTCGTTTCCATTTATATTTTATCAACACAACCTTCATTTTTCGTGTGGACGAGCGGATCAAACACAGAGGAAAAGTTAGTTTTGCTGGTGCACGTGCAGGTTTCAATTAGTTTAAACCTCCTTTAATCCCAATTTTCAAATTGTGCATAAAACATTGATAAAAGCACAATGCAATGACTTATGGATGAATTATGTGGCTTCAACATCGCTCAAGCTTCTACTTCACCCAAGAGACTAAAATGACAACATGAGATTTGTCTCGCCATGTTGAAGAAAGGGAAAACATTTATAATCCTGGATCTGACCATTTATCCGGATTTGCTCCAAAACGTTTCGGGTCAACCCCTCCACAAAATTTCATGGAAATTGTTTTGGTAGATTAATTCTACTCAGATGGACACAGAACACAACAGTTATGTTCCTTCATGGCTCAGTTATAAAACACAGTCCAGGATCTGAGTCTGTGAAGCTCAGTGTTCTGCTCCTGAAGCTGAACGCTGACTGATTCCTTTATTCTGATCGAGATGATCCTGTAGGTCATAGAAGGGTCGTAGCTCCACCCTGATGTTAAAGCTGGGATGTTTTGGATCCAGTTTTTGGATCAGTTTTATTAAGTTTTTGTGTTTATAAATCACAGCTGAACTCTGATACAAAAACATTGGTTATAAAATCACAAACGGCCGTGTTGTCGTTGGTCTTTTTTATAAAATGTTTTAGCAGATACATAATCCTCAAAGAGACTCAGACAGAAAAGGGGCCCGAGCAAAATCTCTTAAACGGATAATGGTCCCACACAGTGATTTACGCAGGGCAGAGGTTTAGCTTTGAACTGACTCTCTCCGTGTTGGGTGATGTGTAGTTTACGACGTGTGTGTGTGTGTGTGTGTCCAGCTGTTTGTCCAGCCGGTCTCACTTGTCTTTAGTTACCTGGTCTGTGTCGTTGTCACTCTTCTCTCCGTCTGTGTTCCTGACTTCCTCTCTCTCTCTCTCTCTCTGTTACACTACAGTATGCACCTCTTTGCTACATGATGTGAATCCTCAGGCATTAGATTGACCCACACATCCATTCAGATAAAAAAGGTGTAACCTTTAAATGGTGGAGTCAAACAAAATCCACCTCCTGTGTCTTTGCACGTTTTTATTTATTTTTTTCATCGACACAGTCAAATCGTACGACAAAGAAATTACGTAGAAATGTCACTTGCACTGCGCTTTGATGGTTTCTTTTATACTCAGAGTCACTGCAAACACGCACCTCCTCCACCGCCGCAACGAGCCCACTGCAGGCTGTAGCTTATGTAATGGAACAGTTTGATGTTTGAAGGGAGGATTTGCGATGCTGTCTGAAACATGAAAACTCTGAATTATCTATCTTGGAAGTCTGCCCTGCACCACCGCTGCTGATACAGTACTAACTGAGAAATACTAATGAGGCTACGCTAGCCTGTTGGGATACTGTACGGCAACTTTCCTGAAACTCTTCGTTACTGGGGAATGGATGGAAATGAGTTAAAAGGGTCGGATTATATATTGAAATACGGCAGTGGAGGATTTTTAAAAATGTTTATCCACCCCAGTGTTTCTTTTTTAATTATCATTTCCACATCAACTTTAAAGTATTCCTCATCTTAAATTCTTTTTTTAGATTTTCTTTGGGCAGTAAGCTTCTGTTCGATAGGACAGAGTTAAGCATGAAAGGGGGAGAAAGACAAACAGCAAAGGGTCAGTGTTGGAATCAAACCTGCGGCCACTGAAGGACGACCTCAAGCCTTCGTACACGGGACCCCACAGCTCACCTGGTTGTAGGGTCCCCCAAGTACAGAGGCTCTAGCTCCCATTTTAAATTCTTAATGGTTTGTGTCAGACTCATTTTAAGAGACACTGGGGTAATAGTTGTAAAGTTTTATGTCCCCGTCAAATGAATGGTCCAAATAAAATGAACCTAAACCTCCGCACCTCAATAACATTAGGGCTTGTAAACCTTTTCAAGCAGCGACACAAATGAAAGTATTCAGCCTGAATAGATCTCCTTTAAAATCTCTGCTCCTGAAACCCCCCTTGGCACAAATGATCCGAGACATAAAGGAAAAAACTGTCTGAGAAACTCAGCCTTGTCTTTTCTAATGTTGCTGTCACATAACAAATTTAAACTCATCCACAGTCTATTTCCACGCTTTTTATTTCTTTCTGCTATTGTGCCGTACAAATGATTATTCTGAGGCCCATGAACCTCAAACCTTGACTCTTGTGAGTGAATTTTGAAGCCTTGTCATCACAATACTCGGTGTGAGTAGCACGATACTCGTTAGAGAAGACGAGAGCTGTACAGTTCAGTCAAACCAGCATCATTTACAGATCTCGACAAGTGTCTCCAGCTGCAGCGTCTTCCGAGTGAAACACAGACCCAGAGAGACAGATGGCTTTTAACCTAGAAACAGGGAACAGACGCACGCGTTTGTTAAAGACACAATTATGAATTCAGCCCGTGGGTCGATCAAATTGCTGTGTCTCTGTGATGTTTCCACAGCTTTGATCCCTCTGCGTAAAACTCTTTCCGTGCGGCTGCCTCGTGCCCGCAGTGGCCGCGGCCGGAGTTACGAGTCCATATGATGTGAGAGCACTTCCTGTCGGCCTCCAGGCGGAATCAGTGGAATCAAGTTGGCGTGCGAGTGGTGAAGTGGATTCTCCTCACAACTGAAGGCCTGGGGGTCGAGGCCTTTATATATCCAGAAATCAGTTTTTTCTCTCTATACAAGTGTGACAGTTGAACACAATGAGAGGAGGATAGCCTCTCTACTGTACACGCACGTTTCCTTCTGACTGTATAAAGTCTGAACCTCTGTTTTTCTAGTTTCCACATCAGGACGGGATTTAACACGTGTTGGATTTTGATAGAAAATCTCGGCCTGTTTCCTTTTCAGCACCACGGAGAGCGACAGGCAGAAGCAACGTGGAGCCACACTGAATATTTTATTTACCCGGGCATTACTAATTGAAGCTGTTATTTGCCTCCAAGAAACCATGAAAAAGCAGAAAGCCACGCACACACGTTCATTCACTCGCACTCCGAGCCTCCTCAATGCTAAAAACTAAAACAGTCTGGTGCAACAACCCTGAGATAAACCCTGCGTCACTCAAGGCTGCA
Organism: Verasper variegatus; assembly: GCA_026259375.1. NCBI lineage: Eukaryota > Metazoa > Chordata > Actinopteri > Pleuronectiformes > Pleuronectidae > Verasper > Verasper variegatus. The sequence continues at coordinate 23,628,260 of CM048042.1, read as the reverse complement.
ATGTTCCGCTTTAGTCAAAAGTGTTTGTGGAGACAAGCGTTGATTTGACTTCATGGTCTTTCTGGAGGCTGCACTTTGTGCCGCTGTTGCTCTGTGTTGTGTTGTACTGGGAGGTAATTACAGGAGTATTTACAGTATTTAAATAGAGACGACAGAATGTGTTTACACTGAGGACGCTCCAAGTGGAGGGTTATTCAATACTTTGCAAATTAGGAGATAATATGTGTTCAAACAGTTCAAATCTGAAGTCACAGTGTGTTTTCTTTTCTTTTGGTAGTTATAAAACAACCTTTTATTTATATTTAAAAAAGTAGAGACATTTGCAAATATCCAACTGCATATTCTGCACTAATTGTATATATTATATTGTGCATACTGATCTTTATAGTACATACTTCCTTTGGATGATGTCAGACTGTTCTTTTTACTTTCTGGAGCTGTTTCACCACAATTCATAGTTTATTTAGATTGTTTGTACTTTTTCATTTCTGTAGATCTCTGCATTGCAGTAGTGGAATGTTACAAAGTACATGTATCTGTACTTTGCTCAAGCAGATTTATTGTAAGTGATTAATAATTAGAGGGAACTGGTTCACTGATCCAATCAGAGCGGGCAGGTCACATTAGACCCCGTCTTCTTCAACAATAGATTACATTAGGGAAGAGTTAGCAAGTACTTTTACTTTTTATACTCTAAGTATATTTAAAAGCAAGTGCTTGCTTACTTATTTGTACTTTTATCTATGTAAAATGTTACAGGTTTGTACTTTCTCCACCACTGCTGCATTATGGGAGAGTAGTGAAGCATCCAAAACAATAATTTAGTACACATTCTACGTGTTTTGCCCTTTTTTCTAGTGTGAGTACACAACATACCTCCATCTAGAATCAGTAGAGTAAGTGAGACTATGTGTAGAATAAGTTTTCTGATTTGTAGCAAACAGGTGAAGCTTTTGATCGAGCTTTTGAAATGTCCTGCTCGAGCGTTCTGTCGGTTTAATGAATAAATCTCACCACGCAGTTGCACGGATGTTGGTGTGTGTGTGTGTGTGTTCTTTGATCTGTCTATCATATGGTCGTACAGCTGTGTACTGACAAGATTACAAAGACCTGGCCAGATGTGCCGGCCAGCTGTCTGTGACTCGGATTCTGTTTTTGTTTGTCTCTGTGTGTGTGTGTGTGTGTGTGTGTGTGTGTGTGTGTGTGTGTGTGTGTGTGTGTGTGTGTGTGTGTGTGTGTGTGTGTGTGTGTGTGTGTGTGTGTGAGGGATAATGACAAGGGCAAGTTTAGAAACAGCAGCACTTCTCAGAGAAGCTTTTTAAAAACACTCCTGCGTATGTGCCCCTGTGACTGTGTTTGCGTGTGTGTCTCAGAACGTAAGCAAGGATACGATTGGCTTATAAGATTGGCTCCATTCAGCACTTCCCACTTCACTAACACATTGATCCCACAAGGGAAACGTTTGTGTGTGCGTTTGCGATTGTGACGGAGAACGTGGTTGCAGTCCTTATATGGTTGTGTAGTTTGGTTAGAGAATGAATCAGAGTGCTGTTACATCAGAGGTACGGGGCAGGAGGGATGGATCACTTGCACTCCAGCTGGAACACACACTTCCGTTGGAGTGTGTGTGGGTTTGTGTGTGTGTGTGTGTGTGTGTGTGAGAGAGAGAGAGAGAGAGAGAGAGAGAGAGAGAGAGAGAGAGAGAGAGAGAGGAATGATGGAACCACACACACACACACACACACACACACACACACACACACACACACACACACACACACACACTCAGATGCCCTACTTTTCTGATGTAAGGACAGTTATGTAGCAGCGAGCGCGTATGAATGAATGGGACGAGCTGACAAGAGGAAGACAAACCAATGAAGAACTTCTCATCCTAATGGGTCTCAAATTATCTTTATTAAAAATAAGATTTTGAATATGACATCACAGAGAGAAGAGTCAAGTACTAAATTATTTAAGTTCTGGGATATTTCTGGACGTTTCTTTTAGTTCAAAACATCTTATTTATTCTTGTCAGTATTTTGCTGCTGCTACTTTTCAATGAGTATAACGAGGTAAGAAGATCGGTCGACTCCCGGACTCAGACATAAATGGGAACAACACAAAACCTATTTCAATCGCTGATGGAAACTGAGACGCATGTGACAATTCACAGGGCAGGAGCAGCTCCACTATGAGACAGGGCAGGAATGTTAGTTCTTGAACGCATTCGAGAGAGAGTGATGTGGGATGACCTTAACCCCAGGGCTCATCTAATAAAGAGCTGATATTATACGTAAATGGCACAAATTCCACAACAATTAGCACAATCACAAAGAGACAAAGTGATTCGCTCAGTGAGAGACGAGGGTCTATCCTCATTACTTTGTTTTGTTTTTGACAATATGTGAATTCACACATAAAAGCTTATCGTGTTTGTTTAGTTGGAAAATATGTGAATCAAATATAAAAACACAAGTCGTCTCTTGGCCACTTTCATTTAGTCAAAGTAGCTCTTAGAAATTCAAAAGGGTTGGAGACCCTCTGATGTAAATCTAAATAAATCTATGGGCATGAGTTAGTGTTTCCAATCAATGATTTAATAAACTATAATGAATTCAGGCATCTTTGTGCAGATATTTGCTGCTGTTGTGTTTCCTAACACTGATCATCTCTACGTTTCTAATCTCACTTGCTGCTCTCTAACTGTGAGCTGCACGTCCACCTCCTGAAGATATCATGACCCTGATGAATGAGACTCTGTATTAAATCTGTTTCTCTCCTCTCTCTCCAGGAACATTTCAGGGTCAGTGGGTCGGCGGGATGCGACATGGCTACGGAGTTCGTCAGAGTGTCCCATATGGGATGGCGGCCGTCATCCGCTCCCCTCTGCGAACCTCTATAAACTCTCTCCGCTCCGGTTCGGAACACAGCAACGGCACGGCTCTGCTGGACCGGACCGGGGCGGTGGTTCCTGGGCCTCCTCCCGTCCCCGGCACGCTGACAACCAGTGTCTCCATGTGCAGCACGGGCAGCAGCGGCAGCAGCCCTGCGGTGTCCCGGGGAGGCTTTGTGTTGATGGCGCACAGCGAGGCTGAGCTGCTGAAGGGGAAGAGGAAAGGCGGGCTCTTCAGGAGGTCCATCCTGTCCGGCCTCAAGCTGAGGAAGTCCGAGTCCAGGAGCTCCCTGGCCTCACAGAGGTCGAAGCAGAGCTCGTTCAGGAGCGAGGCTGGGATGAGCACCGTGTCCTCTGCTGCATCCGACATCAACTCCACCATCAGGTGATGAACCATGGAGAAGAGAGGCTAAAGAACCAGCTGCTTACATGGTGGTAGACTCCGTAAAGAAGAGTTAGACATAGAAGTGAAAGAGAATAGAGAGCAGGGCATCTACAGCTACTGCATTTAAGTAGTTGTCAAATATATTTTTTTATCCAACTCTTAATGTATTTGAGAAGTTGACAGGTAAAGATGATGGTTCCTGGTAAAGTATTTACATCTTAATCTAAAGAATCATCATTTTGTTTATAAAAAACAGCGACATGACACTTGAGGTGTTGTACTGCCCCTACACTGCCCCCTACTGTTCATCTTGGGGACGCGTCACGTTAACGCAGCCATGATGCATATGCTTAGTTAAAATCAGGAATATCGTCAGCCTTAAAGTCTCATAGACAACTATTGATAGTCGACTAGTGGAGTAGAGAAAAACCCTAGAAGGTAGAAAGTGTATTGAGAGGACAAGAAGGGAAGATGTCCTTCATGTGGACGTCATAGATCCAAACAAGCTGCAGTTAACATTATCTGACTGATCATGTTGGACACAGCAGATCAGATCCCCGGTGGGACCTCCTGCGAACCACAGCTGATTTGAATCGAATGTGGTCAATCAGTCGTGGACCAGAGGAAGTGTTTGGATTGAGGTGTTTTATTTTTAAAGGGACCAATTACTGGACAGCAAGCGTCAGCGGCTCTAAACCCGTTTGTTGGCAAAGTGGCTCATCAGGTTTGATTAGTGACTGGCAAGGTTGATAAGGGCAGAAGTTTCTCGAGTTTTTTTCCATTCTGCTGCTGGAAACAGCTCCGTGTATTCAGCCATTTAATTGTTTGCATGTGATGTATCGCAGTTAATCAATCATTGACTGATGTGTTTTTCTATATTTATTATTACATTTATTTTAGCCCTTTTAAAACCTGTTTATATTCAAAAACAGATATTGATTGTTGCCTTAATACACAATCAAACTAATGTGTTCCTTCTCCTTTCCAGTCTCGGAGATGCAGACGCAGAGTTGGCGGTCGCCGACGACGACGTGGATGCGACAGCGACAGAGACCTACAGCGGCGAGTGGAAGAATGACAAGCGGACGGGATTCGGAGTGAGCCGGCGCTCCGACGGGCTGCAGTACGAGGGCGAGTGGCTCAGCAACAAGCGCCACGGCTACGGCTGCACCACGTTTCCCGATGGGACGAAGGAGGAAGGGAAGTACAAGCAGAACATCCTGGTCAGCGGGAAGAGGAAGAACCTGATCCCCCTGCGGGCCAGTAAGATCCGAGAGAAGGTGGACCGCGCCGTGGAGGGAGCGCAGAAGGCCGCCGACATCTCCCGGCAGAAGTCTGAAATCGCCCTGTCAAGGTAGTTTGGTGGTTCTATAAAATGATTCTATATTACTTCAGTTTTACAAAAGCCACCATTTAGCATATTTGGCTCTGTACGGGAGGGATCAGGGGGGGATGGAGTCGCAGTATGGCCAACCCGTCGATACACGTACTTGACCAATCACGTGTCAGTCTCAGCTGTCAATCATTATGTTTCACCCCAGTTTTTAAAGCATCAAATAATCTATGAAAATCAAACTTGCCAGAAACAAACATCAGTGTGATAAGAACGACTTAAAATGACAGAAACCTTCTATGAGAAACTTTACTTTACAACATCCACTAACATGACAGAGGCAGGGGTCAGAACCTATACTGCAGCCAGCCACCAGGGGGCGATCAAGATAGTTTGACGTCAACCTTTGGCAGATTTATATACAGTCAATGGTTTTCACTTATAGCGATTAAATAAATCCACAAGTACAAGGGTTTGACTTTCACTAATGCTACTTCTACAACAACGTGGTTAACAGACGGGCGTCATCGTCATTGTTGACGTTGTCTCGGCCTAAAAACGCCTGTGGCTTCATTCCACGTTTTAATTGAGATCAATGACCGATTAAGAGCAGGATTAAGGTGAAGGTGAATGACGGGCGAGGGAGGAGCGGTGCGAGCGAAGCAGCGAGCGAAGCCAGACGCTCTGAGGCTGCTCAGCTGAATGGAAATGAGTCTGTTCTCATTATGACTCTGCTCACCCGACTAAAACAAGGAGCACAGCTGGGGTCAGGATGTTAATGGACGTGCCCTGACCTTTTCTCTTTCTTTTACAGTAGAAGGAAATTATTGGATTAAAGCAACGTTTCTGTGTTTTCAGCTCAGGACTCACAGCAGAAATTAATTAGCTGTCCTGGGACCTGTTGTCGTGGACACACGTCGATACTCTTGTCATGTGAGGACCCGCCTAGATCTGGGCCTATGACCCAGTTTGATCCCAGTACTTGTTGTTTAAAGGAAGATGGTTATAAAAACTGTTCATTTATAGACTGATACTCGTTGAACACTCTGGATAACAACACAGAGATAAATCCAGAGGAATAAACTGAGCAAGGCAGGTTGTTTGAATCCTGTTCCACAGTTAAACTATATTATTTATATGTGTTGATTTGCCTCACGCAGCCGATTCTGAAAAGAAATAAGGAAAGTCATAATAAATGTTTGTCTCAGTTATCGTGGCTGTATTTTATTTAAGCAGTATTTCCTTGATGCCACTCAGACACCCTTACAAGTCTGAAACCCTAGAAAAGCAGTTTGTTGAGATGAACCTTGAGATCTCAGACCATGCTGGACCACGTAGTGGTAGTGGACTCTGAAGGACCTGGACCCCATCATCCCGACGTACAGTCCAGAAAGGGGTTCCAGATATTGAAGGACTTATCGCTTCCACACCATAACCATCTATTTAAAAGACAGGTCTCCCAAATGTCGGTGGACATGCAGTCCTCCATGTACGGGTTTGATCAGCTGTCAAGTTTACATGTCTGTACTGTATGAATATATTTGTTCTGGACATGGAACCAATTGAATTGTTTAAGTATCTGGTCAGACATGTTGTGTTAGGCACTACGTATATATCTCGCCATTTTAAAGTAAAGTGGAAGTGGCTCTGCTAGTGGATCTGTTCCAAAATGTGTCGGCTCCAGTAGTTTTGGATCCTGCTGAGAAACAGACAGTGACATCATAGCCTCGTTGGTGGAGATTATAAAACTGCATTAAGTTACTTTCTTTTAAAGCTGATCTGAACTTTGTGCAACAATAAATTAAATCCTGCACGTCAGGAAGCAGATACTCTAACGTCAGTGATATCCAGGACGAGGTTTGCTAGTGTTGTGTAACGTAAATGTGTGCGGAGTGAAAGCGGCCTCAGATCGTGGGTTAGTGTCACTGAGTTAGAAAAGAGGTTATGTTCACTATCTGATTAATGGTTAACCTTGGAACCGATCAATGTTGTGGCCCTCTGACATCATGGTCAATAGCTGTAACTTATATACAGGATACTGTATGTGTCTACCGTGCACGTGTGGAAGGGAGGTTTGCATGTGTCCAGGGGCTGAGGTGGTCCAGTTTGTTCAGATAACGAAATGCGGAAAGAGACAGAAATGGTGCGAGAATGAGGAAAAGAAGAGAGAAGACGGTTGAAGAGGGTGTAAATTGGGAGTAAGAGAGAATAAGAAAGTGAGAAAGAGCGAGACATACATACAGAGAGAGGGGGAGAGATTTCCGCATTATGCCAACAATGCTGGCAGGTGGCCTGAAAGACCGCGGAGGCAAACACACAAACAGAAACACACAGACACACTCGTCCTTATATGCTTATAGGCTTACATGTGTACGATGTCAATGCAGCTGCTGGACATGCCTGTGTTTGTAGAGGGTGCATGCAAGAGGACACATGAGCTGAATCAGTGAAGATCCAATCCTATTAGTCCTATTAGTGTTCTGCTGAGGGCGGTGACCTACACAGCTGCTCACCTAACTCGTCCACACGCCTGATAAGTCACGCACCAGGAGGAAGAAAGTGATCGAGGCAGACGAGAGCGACAGGGCCGTAAGGAGCAGTTACAGGGTTTTCATTTGTTATGGTGATGTGCTCTCGCTCAACTTGTAGAATCCTACATTTTTAAAGGTTGCATTAGTTGTGATTTGTACGTTTTGCAGCCAGTGTAAAAGCCTAATAGAGCAACAATGAGCAGGTAACACACAGGAGCATTTCAAAGGACTTTGGGGGCCACAGGCAAAAGGGACACAGGAGGCCCCTTCACAAGCGGCGCTGCTGTGGACAACAGTTCTGAGCCGAAGGCAGTTGACTGGTTTGCCAGCCTTGTTGCAAAGCTCCTGCATAAACAGAAACACACAGACGCCGGCGTCAGCTCTTATCGCCACAAACTCTCTTGACATCCTCGTCTTTTTCACCGGGAGAAATCGATTTATTTTTTTCTGTTGCGGGTCAGAAGCGGCATCAACCCCCCCCCCCCCACTCGCTTGCTGTGAATCCAGCGGGGCTTCTCCCGACTTTCTGCAGACGTTAGGGGGCCAGGCGGAGAGAGTCCTCTGATAATCCAGAGGCTCTCACTCTGGCATTTGCGTTCACACGTGCACCTCCTCTGGAAAGTGCAGAGAATCAGCTCAGTACATGTCTGGAAGCAGCTTTATTGAACTTTCCAGCTTTTCTCATGTTCCTAACCAAACCCCATCCTAGACATATTAGGAGCTAGGTGGCTACAGGCACTTCTCCACATTGAGTTCCTGTTTTTGTGCTGAGCTACGCTAATCACATCAAATTGTGGATGTGAACAATGTCTCATTGAAAACCTCGAACCCACAGGTGGATCTGACCGGGTCAAGATATTATAAATAAATAATTAAAGACAGTCTGACAGGTGTAAAAACTGTAAAACTTCAGATAGCTGAGGAGCATCATGGTTGGATATTTAGAGGACAGGCGCTCCTGCACGAGGGGGGGAGGCTTGTATTATTTTTGGGGAGGGACAGAGTGTCCTTGTTTAAAGTAGGGTGCCACTTTATGCTTAAAGGAGATCTCAACACTGAAAGTACTTGAATGCACTTATTTCACGAGTTCAGTTGAAGCAGTCGAGAGAAAAGCGAGACTTTAAGTCCAGGAATTAAATAAGAAAGTTAAAATACTTTCACTCAAAGAGCAGTAAAATATGAATATTCTCCTATCTTCTCCAAAAAGCTTCTGGTTACTGTACGATGTCTCTCCTATTACAC
>CM048042.1:23562373-23614873 GCA_026259375.1 Verasper variegatus | reverse complement strand
CTGTGACGTCTTTATGAAGCTCATTGTCGGAGTCTGCTACATTTTATTGATTGCTTTTCACTGACTTTCCCTTTGTGTCTGCGTTGTGTTTGTGTTTGCACTGATGCCTGTTGTGCTATCATGTCTTCACCTCCTCCCTGTTGTCTTTGTGATGTCTCTCGCAGGTATGGAGGTGCAGCGTCCCAAGCGTCAAGTGTCCAGCGAGGTGGAGGGCGAGGGGTTGTCGAGTAGCGCCGGCACAGCCGATAGCCCAGATCTTTATGTGAAGAGTGCAGCCTCTGACGACCCCTCCAATGACGCAGCCACCCCTGACCTCAGTCCCCCTTCCTCCTCACCTCCTCACACTCCGCCTCCCCCTGCCCGGCCGACCCAGCGCACCAAGAGCGCCCGCTTCCACCGGCAGAGCGCTGTGGACCATGGAGACAAGGCGAAGGAGGCAGCAGAGAGGAGTGAGAAGGGTGGGGCTGGAGGGAAGACAGAGATCCAGGTGTTGATGGAGGGAGGTAGTGCAGGAGGTGAAGGCAGCGAAGGGGGAGTAGGGAAGGGGGAGTACCCGCGGGCCAACAGCTGGAGTGAGGACAAGAGGAGAGGGATGCTGTCAAAAGGAGGAGGTGTGGTCAGTGGACGTGGAGCGAGTCGGACCAACGGACACAAACACAGCTCCTCCAATCACAAGTCACGGGAGCACGGCTCATCCAATCACAGACAGGCCAGAGGGGACAGGTGGACGGAGTCATCCTCGTCGGCCTCCTGGACGTCAGGGCACAGGGGCGTGCACAGCAGGGGGGGCCGGCTGCTGGAGCAGGACGAGGAGAAAATTAGTAACTACGAGATGGAGATGAAGCCTTTGCAGCCCAGGGACTCCACTACCCACAAGCCCCATGGGCACGGGGAGGAGAGGCAGGGGCACGCTCATGGAGAGGGGCGCTCACACACCGTGCAGCGACAGAGACACAAGAACCGCGATGGGAGGGAGGGGAGGGAAGGACGAGAGGGGAAGGAGGGCGGGAAAGACTCAGCGCACAAGCTGGACAGACCGGGGGAGAAGATGGATTCACGGCCTCTGCGCCGGGACCTCACCCTCTCCCCCCCCCTGAAGTCCTCACCCATCTCACAGGAGCAGCAGGACCAAAGCCTCACGCAGAGCAAAGGCAGCTCGGTAAGACTCACACGGCACTAACAACACTGTCATTAAGTTATTTCATACATTCACGTTGCAGAAAATCCTTATGAGAGAGTTTTAAGCCTGTTGCCAGGCCGACCGGCTCCGAGATGAATAGAGACCATGAAACATTTGATTCAGAGCAAAAGAAAATTAGAAACATAAAAAAAGGCAAAATCACAAGACTGCTTACATTATTATTTAAAGAGTGAAGGAACTACGCATCCCATAATCCTTTGCCAATGATCTCTCTGTTTCGGGTGGGGCCTTAGTCGAACAGCTAATTTGTTAGAAATTGTTAGAGAGACAGAAAATGCAGCGGTCAAATACAACATCAGTACTACAACACGTGCAGGTAATAAACGCAATGGCCTTTATTAATAATGCATCCTTGATTGCAATTCACGCAACACGATTGGTAACACAGGCTGGTGCACTGAGAAGCACCAAGGACCCAAGAATCTGGACCAGAACTGGATCAAGAACCAGATGTTATTTGCTGGAAAAGAGACTAAAGAGTAAAGTAAATTTAAAGTTGCAGGCGGTGAACACAAAAATGACTTAAATCCCCATGAAGCTATTGCGATTATCTTTCACAACCCACATCTCTTTACATGTTAGTTAATAATTAACATAAAAACATTGATTCTAGCATCTTTGAATTTGATCAGTTGGAACCTCTGCATGGCTGTTGGGCCGACATGTGTCACTGGACAGCAGCTGTATGGTGCATTTGTCATATCTGTCATGTCACTGCCACACATTGATTTGATTAAAAGGATTAGTTGCCCACTGTCATGAGGATACATCCCATCCCCAGTGATATAACACAATGTTATCCCACATATTAAGATAATCCTGGTTGGGAGAGGCACCACGTTTAACCTTGTGAAATAAAGAAAGATCTTTTTGTGCTATGAGCGAGCAGGGGCAGGATTACACCGTTATAATATAATGTTTTGGCTACGTCTTGGTTCGGGCTGGTGGACGGACACAACTACAGTAATCCTGGATGGTAATACGACCGCAGCATTAGCTAATGAAACCAACAGGAAAGTCGTCAGCGAGTGAAAACCACACATTGAATATACGCTACAGACGTATATACACTGAGCACATTCTAAACACACACACACACATACATACATCCACAATTTAGTATGTGTAGGCTGCTAAATATAGTTCATCACAACTTGTTCATGTTAATATAAATGTGCTTGAAACAATGTGATGACTCTGAGTTAAGTTGGTTATCTAAGACACACACACACACACACACACACACACACACACACACACACACACAGACACACACAGACCTCAGCGGTCCTCTGTGCACCTTAGTAACAGCAGATTGGCAAACTAGCCCCTTCCTCACAGACGGCCCCCTATTGGTTAACCAGCGCTCTGTTGCTAGGGAACAGCTTATGCCTGGCTTCAACAGCGGCCAATCGGTGGGCGTCTGTCAGTGACAAGGAGGTGAGGGTGAGTGGAGGTGGGGTGCTTGTGTGTGTGTGTGTGTGTGTGAGTTTGTGTGTGTGTGTGTGTTTGCAGCTGCAGAGGAGCAAGTGAGATTTGTGTAAGACAGGTTCACAGCATACACAGATACTGTCACACTTAGATAAATATACACAGGGAGCACAACGGAAACCATGTGAACACGGGTGCAGTCACACAAGCACACACACACAGACATGCACACACACACACACACAAACACACACACACACACACACACACAGAGGTTCTCCTAAATCAATCAATCTGACGAACTCTATTTATACTGTGCATGTCATGCAGGATTGCCCATACTAAAAAAACAATAAAAAAAGATGCTTACTCTGTGACAGTATCCTGTGCAGCATGAAACCTCTGTACCAAAATAGCACCGCACCTCTGTGTCAACTCAAAGACATCAACTAGTCGTCACGGAACACAGAGATGCTCGTAATTACAGCAAGATGTGTTCCTGGCCCGCAGTAACATCACTTAACATGATGACAGTGAGATCTAAGAATTGAAATTACAATTAAATATGAGTCAGTGGCTTTGCAGGTAAACCAGTGACTTTAAGATAAACACATCTTAAAGATTTCAAGGGAAAATGTCAACACATTGTGCAGCTGGAGGATCAGAGGCACTAGAACCTGTTTCTCCAGTTGGTTTAGGACATAGATAAAGTAGTGTCTGTTTGGAAAGGGCTGTTTTCTTGGCCTGTGGAGATGCTGGTTGCAGATTTCTATCTGAAACTGTTAAAGCCACCTGAGCAGCAAGTAAAGACCTGCTGCACAACTAAATCTCCAGCTTTAATGACGGATCATGGAACAACTGAAAGGACGGTGCAAGATGAATGAACAGGATTTGCAGGAATACATCTTGTTTGACATTGTCTTTAATTACCAGTTCAATGAGTTACTTCAAACCCAAGAGCAGAATCTGTACAAAGAAGAATCTGTGTGTGTGAATAGTGTGTCCTCTCAGACTGGTCAGCACATTTCAGCTGCTCTGCAGTTTAACTAAATCTTTCATTGGGAGGCGACAATAGAAAATATTACAGTGAAGAGCTCTATTGTGATGAAAGCGCGCAAAGGTCTCTGTGTCAGAGATATGTCTGTTGAACACTTTTGCAGTTTTTTCTAATATGATGGTGACATGTTTTACGAGAGCATCAGAATTTAGATTAGGATAGATGTGGTCTTTACGAAGTTTGTGCCATTAAAAGGGTAAAAATTACGAATACACTTAGCTAGTACCAGTTGGGACAGAAAGTATTCAGTCCAGTAGCTTAAGCATAAATCCACCACTCACCGTTTTCATCTGGTGCCAATGTTCAATACCAAACCAGAAAGAAGTGTGCTCTTAATGTGAGGCAAAGTTTAAACTACCTTCCTGATAATTTTACTTTAGAAGGTGCTGTAAAGGTAAAAAGTTGGACACCCCCAGAAGAAAGTACTTTAAAACGGTGCTAATGGTGGAATTGGACACCGAACGAGCAGTCACACATTTACTGGGTTTATATTTAACCTGATCTTTGGTTTCCCTGAAGAGATTTGCTCTGTGCTCTGCGTTTCTTAGGATTTACTCACCAGGAGGATTAAGAATAAATCAGCTCTGTTGTAGAAAAGTAAATAACATTCAGTATTTTTATTGTCAAGTCTGAAATCACTTAGTCACACTGGAGGACTGAAGAAACAGAGTAATTGTAGAAAATTACTGAGCGATATATGAGTCACTGCAGCGTGAAATTGATTGATATAATAATACGTTACTATAGAACATGGATATACAGCAATGTAAGGAGGCAATAATGTGCTTAAATCCATCAACATTAAACTCCCACACCTTCATTTATTTCCCCCCAAAACGAATGAGGTAAGGTAGAGTTAGTAGGAGGCAGCCAATCATTTCATTTGGTCGTGTTTATTACCTGCGAGGGCCTCAGACAATGGCTTTTTTATTTTTTCAGATGACTTTATTTATTGATAGCTTGCACAGGAAGAGGATTTAAACAAACAAGATAAAAAGTGTTTCAGAAACAACATCTCACAGTAAAAAACACATATAACCTCTAACTGTGGGCAAGAAGGAACCATCATTAAGATCTGAGAGTTTCCAAATGATTTAATCACTCAAAATACTAATTGTGAATGATTATGTTATTTTGCACAAATTAAATAATTAGATTGAAAAATGATCTAATTATTCCGTAATCAACCAATCACTTGAAACCACAGGAAATGTTTTATGAATATTTCTATGCCAGTAAAACAGCGTGTGCAGCTATATAAATTATAAATCATACATTTCTCTCACTGAATGGATTGAGAAAAAGCAGATGATCAGAGGGTTTCATCCACCTGTGGTCCGGTAATCACTGTGACACAGATCTGAGATAAGCCTATCACCAGGTTCATCAGCAGAAACCTCGTTAGCAGCCGCTCTGGACACGTTCAGTTACAACAATGTTGCACCAATGCAGCTAAACATCAGTGTGTAATGTTACTCAGAGCCTCGTCCTCCCACTGCAGCTCCTGCTCAAATTATTTTCAGATTTAGACGTAATTAAAAACCTAGTTCCTCTCAATCGATGTTAATACCAGTAAAACGAGATTCTACATGGGGTTAAAAAAAACTGCTGCATCAATGTGAATGTAAGTGAATATACTGGATTCACATATTCACCTGGAGTGGACAGGTGGTCAGAGCGACTGGCCTTCACCCACACGACCCATGTTGTCACCAAGCATCTGCTGAAGTGTCACTGAGCAAGACACTGACTCCGCACCAGCCGCAGGCTGCTGCTCTGCAGCCGAGCCTGACCTCTGACCTCACTGTCGGAGAAGGTGGGCTTCCCTGTGGGATCGACTCAGGACTGAATCTTTATTTTATATTATTATTATTTATCATAAGATGCAAATTGCTCCTTCAAACCTGCAGTGCGTACACATGTCGTCATTGCTGCTTGGTAATTTTTTCATATGCTTCTTTTATTGGATGTGCCTAAATAACCAGTAACACAATGAAGAACTTGTACTTATCAAACTGCTAAAGCAGAAAGTACTTTATTTGAAAGTAAAACATTCAAATCTAAGAAACCTCAGGCATCTTTTGAAGTGATGGCAAAATATCATCACGATAAGTAAAATGTTAACAGAGGAAACTTTGTAATAAACTATAGAAAAAGCTTTTTATTCACATGTCAATGTACTTAATTCTCCTTTTTGTGAAATATCTCTTGATATCTCTGACGTTTTTTTATTTTCATTATGTAATCCATATTAATGTTCTGCATTTATTCAAACATTGTAAATGTATCAGATTATTGTTAGTTTCAAATGTTAATTTCTCTTATAGATACAAAGAATCAAATAAAATTTACTTTTTTATAAATTCATTTACATTTGTTGGTGCAGAAAAAAAAGACTGAATAGAATGTTGTTCTCTTTCAAACTTTGGGCTAGATGTCGACTTCAGTGAGTGACTCTGAGTGTATATATGTGATTAGTCATGTGACCACTTTAAAGCTGCAGTTAATGTAAATAGTTAAAACTGCAACCAGCATCACCACAGAACAAACAAACAGGCAGGTTTACTTTCTCTTCAGTTAATCTTACTGTTCTGTTGATCATATTTGTTAAGTTAATTAAAATGTATTGGCTGTTTAATTCTTCGCCGAGTATAAAGGATTGTGTGTATATTTGTATGTGTTAGATATACTGTGTGTGTGTGTGTGTGTGTGTGTGTGTGTGTGTTCTTATTATTGACATGCTCCCCTTGTCTCTCTCCCACGCAGGCCTACAGCTCTTTCCTGGTTGTCATGGTGATTCTGCTCAACATCGGAGTGGCTATTTTGTTTATTCACTTTTTTATTTAAAGACAGCACTGCTTTCAGAGTCAGCCTATCTATGCTACAACAACTATAAATTCATATGAGTGTCATGTCGAATCTGCCTGCCCCTCCATGCTCCTGGGGAAAGGACTGCAACCCGGCTGGAGCTCGACCAGAACCGAGGAGCGGCGCCGCCATCAGCTGGTCCGGCTGCAAAGAAGTGGATGAAAGAGGGGTGAACCGGTCCAGAGGGAGATAACATAGTCCAGGAAATGGACTTGAGTGAGCTTCAGTAGTTCACCTATAGACTCAAGTGAGCTGAAGAGGTTCGATTCCCAGGCCACTGAGACGTCTGCTTCCACTGTCTGCAGACAGGACTGACGAGACAGACTTTTTCATCTTCAAATCATAGTTTTCAACAGATTTGTAACTTCTAATTTATTTATTAACATTTTATCTCATGTACAATATGTTGATGGATATATTTATTTTGTAACCCTCCACCCCTCTTTATATAACTCCTGCCTTTTGGTTCCTTCCACCTGCCCAGGTGCCTGCCCAGGTGTTGTTACTGATGGTTCAACGTCTGTGTGTGTGTGTGTGTGTGTGTGTGTGTGTGTGTGTGTGTGTGTGTGTGTGTGTGTGTGTGTGTGTGTGTGTGTGTGTGTTGCTTGAGCTGCCAAGTGTGTGCTGCCTGGATACATGGTTGGTTGATGGCTCCCTGTCCGCCCACGCACAACACGTACTTGTACTTCCAGCTTTGAGAGGACATTTGCTGGCATCATATATTCCCTGGCCCCTCACTCTAACCTCACAACAGAATGCCAAGCCTCAACCGTTATGCTGTGTTCACACCAAATGAGATTGTGTTGCGTTACTCGCCCAAGTTTCGCCCCAGGTTCATTTGTGTTCACGCCCACTACTCCTGTTAGCAACATAAGTAAACAACAACCAAATATTTGCCCGTTCTCCAGAAAAGAGGAGAGGAGGACAACTGACTGAACTGACAACAGTTGCTGCGTTGTACAAGCCAGCGTCAGTGTGTGTGCGTCCACGAGACCATCCAGAGACACACAACTCTGGGAATTTCATCTCTCCTCCAGGAGAAAGTAATCTCAGTGCGCAAAAAAATAGGCTTCAGGTTTGATGTGAATGCATCATAACACTAACCCTAATCCAAACCTATTTCTCAAGTCTTAACCCTCAAACAGAACTTTGAATTGTGAGGACCGGCCAAAATGTCCTCACTTGTGCAAAGTGTCCTCAATTTGTAGGGTCTAATAGCATGGTCCTCACATAGATAGAAGTACAAGTCCACACACACACACCTTGCACCCACCCAGTCACTCTCAGTCACTGGTCCTCGCTCTTCATCTTGAGTAGGGAGTAAGAAAGAGTGTGTGTGTGTTCACGTACTATTGTGTGCATCTCTGCATTCTGTATATACACAGCATAACAGCAGTGTACATGTGTGTGAATGGATTTTTTGTACAGATAGCGAATGTGTTTGCACCTGTATCAACCTTCATCTGTGTGTGCTGTGTGTGCTGTGTGTGTGTGTGTGTGTGTGTGTGTGTGTGTGTGTGTGTGTGTGTGTGTGTGTGTGTGTGTGTGTGTGTGTGTGTGTGTGTGGTCTCCAAGAGGCTCAGTGGCCTTTCACGCTGTTTATGAACTTTGCGGGAGCATCTCATGAAGACACAGTCACTGCTCATCCACATCCAGCCAACTAGCATCAGCTGACAGCTGTGCTTTCTCGGTCTCTCCCTCCCACTCTCTCCCACCTCCACACACACACTCACACACACACACACAGACGGACCACTCAGAGATGGAGCTTCCTCTGAGTTGGTGGTAGTTCACTGATGACCGTCCTTGGCAAAGACCTGCGCCCACTTCACCACCAGCAGAAGCATTTAGACAAAATTCTCCCTTCAGTGAAGTGTGAGTAACACAAACACGGCTTAAAAGACAAAAATGGTTTTGATAACTCACCGTCTCCTACTGCTTCTCTCAAAACATAACCTGAAGACATCATCTTTTATACTATACTTGCATGATGTCGGAATAAACTCACTTGTTGCCACCTGCCTTGCTTTTGTAGTGCCAATTGATAAAACTACAACAATGCATGCGTATGTACTTTAATATCTTATTTGTGCATTGAATCTGAGAATCAAAACCCTTCAGGAGCACATGCGACATGTTACGTTTTGATCGGAGCAGTAACAGGAGATTAAAACAGCAGCAACAATGTGAAACTCGCTGCAGAACTTTTGGAGATAATATTAAATGAAATGATGTGAGGTTTGTAGCGTCGTAGGCGGCAGGAGCCAGGATGGAGGTCGGGATTTACTGCCTCCACTCCTCAGCTTCTCCTCCACCTGTCCAAGACCATCAGTGAAAAGAAAACCGTCACAAACACCTTTAACAATTTGTCTGTTTTCAACTGAAGACACTGGGTTTTTCCTGAGTCTCTCTAACCCATCTGGCAGACCAACCTCTGTTTGCATGTGTGCACATGGATGCTCATCGAAGTGTGTGAACATGTGTGTGTATCTCCCTCCTTCCATGTGATGGGATGGGGCGGCTGAGCCTGTTGCCCTTGGTAACAACTTACAGCGGGCAGGGAGAGTACCGCTGTTGTTTTTCTTTCCGTCCGACAGCATTTCTCAAAGTATGGATCGGAACTCAAACCCAGCGGTGGGTTCATTTCTGGCGTTTCACTACATTATTACAACAGTTCCGTAACGTGCCTCTAACATGAGAGGCCGAACAGTAACACGTTTATCATTTTGGGTCCCAGACAGAAACAGGTTTGAGAAGCTCTTCTGTACGACATCAGCCTGGTGACAAAGCCCTGCGCCACCACCCCCTTAGTCTGCAGCATGCTACAGCATGCCAAGCTCTCTCTCTATAGTTTCACTCTCCTCTTTCTTTCTTTCTTTCTTTCTTTCTTTCTTTCTTTCTTTCTTTCTTTATGTTTCTGGGAATTACTCTGTTTTGTTTTTGAGTTGTGTGGAGAAAATAATGAAAGTGTTGGAAAGAAAACGACTTGTGGCTCTTGTGTTTATTTATCTCTGTGCGTGTGTTTGTGGTCCAGTTATAACTGACATTGTGGGGACCTAAATCAATCACACTGTGGGGACTTGTCTTCCTTTTGAGAACAGGAAGTCCACATGAGATAAATCATTAGGTTAAGGTGAATATGTGTTCTTAAGGTTAGGGTAAGGTTTAGGTAAGTAGTAAGTATGGTTAAGGTCAGAGTAAATCTTCAGGAAATCTATGTAATACCCTCTGAAGTCATGGAGATGTGTGTGTGTCTGTGCATTAGGCATCATCCTCGATGCAGAGAGGGCGTGGTACCACCCTGGTTGAGAGGCAGGGATGTGGTTGCCATGGCAACATTAAGTGAATTTTCCTGTTTCCTCATGTGTCTGCACAACGTAGTTGGGTGGGGGCGGAGCGTGTTCGTTGAGGGCAAGGAGTTTGCCTCTGGAGACCAACGTTGTCAATGAACTGATGAGATGATGGGGGGGGGGGGACGCAGACACACACACACACACACACACACAGATGTGGATTATTTTTAGAGAGTGACGTGTTCGTCACCTGTGTGCAGACAGGTTCATGTGGAGGATGCAACAACTCACGTGCTGCTGCATCAACTTCTTCATACACTGACTGCGACATGGCCTCATGACGCCATCCTCTGGTCGCAGCTGTGAACTACACTACATGACAACGAGGGGTTGCGCAATACATCCAAACATTATATCAAGATAAACACTTTAATATATTCGATAAATGTTGTTGTATTAAGTCAGTTAAACAATGAATATATTGATTTAAATTAAGTGGCTACAATTTTGAAATATTAATTGTTTGAGTTTAATTTGGAAAAAAAACGTTTCATACTTAAGGATTTGATGCTTTTTTTATCAACTTAAACTAGGGCTGGACGATATGATCAAAAATAATATGATTAAAATATTCATATCAGTCAATATTCATATCAGTCAATATTCATATCAGTCAATATTCATATCAGTCAATACAATTATCATAATGAATGTCACATTATTATTGTGTTTACACAGATTTTTTTTTTACTGAAAAACATTTGTTCAAAGCTCCTCACCGTGTTAACTCAATGTATTATACATTATATCAATATGTTTATATATTGAATCTTTGTTATATTCCAATTTCTGACAATTATATTGAGATAATTATTGATATTGTTATATTGCCCAGCGCAAATATAACTGTGACAATTAATGAGCTCTTTCTAACTCTAATTACCATCGTCAACTGTGATGTGGAAAAGGTTAGTTGCACTTATATATATTGCACTTTGTAGTGTGGCTTTTTTGAAGCTTATGTACTTACATGATTCTTATTGTTCGAGCTTTGTATCCTCATGGTTGAATGCACTCAGCTACGTAAATTATATGTTATGTAATGTAATGTTATTACTGTGTAGGGTAATTGCTGCTGCCATGTAGAACAATAAGAATATTTTAAGTGAATCACAGGCCTGAATGCCATGAAGTTACACAACCACATCTTTTCACTACACCAAAAACTACATAACAATAATGATAATCATAATAATAATAATCAAAGACAAACAGAAGGCAGCTTAAAACAAATAACTATATAATAACATATTTCCACTACACTAAACACTATATAAAAATACTACTACTACTACTAAAAATAATGATTTAAAAAACAGAAGGCACACAAAAACAAATAACTGTGAATATGAAAAACATCATAATCACACATTTCTACAGTCTTAATACCCTTTAATTTACACTTTAAATGTTTATTTGTATTGCTCTATACACTAATTATCACAGAGTGTTTTTAATTCTTCCAGTATCTTAGTGTCAAAACTCTAATCCACGTGTATCTGGCGCTTTAAAGCTCCAGTAACTAAAGCTGAGAAATGTATGAGCGCATGAGAGAAAGATGTGGAAAAGCAGGGCGGTGTTTATCCCTCTGAGCCAATCACGAGAGAGGGATTGATGACAGACGGGGCTCGCAGCCAATCAGAGCAGATATCTCAGTTTTTTTCCCCCTGCAGCCTGAGTTGGGATAATGTTAAACACAGCTGTTTTTTTAATCGACTTCAGGACTCATGGAGACCACATCAGACTTTTAAGCCGAACTGATCGGTGAGGTTCTGGGTCCACAGCGGGGGTTGGTGAGCTCATGTCTGGGTCATGTTGTGAAAATGTCTCCTCCAGCAGCAGCAGCCTTGTTTTTAAACTTTAACCCCGGCGGCTCTGACGCGCAGGCGGTGGAGACCTGGTGGCGGCTCCGAGCACAAACTTCAGGGGGAGCATGAGGAGCAGCTCCGCGGGAGGAGTTCGTTGTGTGGAGGGGCTGCTCCTACCAGAAAACCCCGAGAGTCTCGTTGAATGAGGCGGCGCGTTCTCACCTCCTCCTACTCCTCCACCTCCACCTCCACCACCAGGCTGCAGGAAGAGGCTCCGAGGTCCCACCGGCGGAGGGGGACTCGGCGGAGCGACTCCAGACTTCCGCGCTGGAAGTAGGACTGTGGAGCGGACAGGCCCGCGGCTCGGTCCGCCTGCAGGGAATCGAACTGCTGCTTCCTCAGCGGGGGGAACAACCAGTGAGAGTGAGTTCCAGTCTCGGTCCGTGACTCCAGAGAAAGTTGAGAAAAGAAGCCCAGAGTTTATGGCCACTTGAGTGCGCAATTACGCACGCCTACGTAGCCTGCACACGCGCTCCCTTTGTTGTGGAGCTGACTCTCAGCTGAAAGTGACATTTTGACTCCAGCTGTGGTCGATCCAGCTGTTGTCAAGGTGGGTGTATGAGGATGGTGGAGAGCCGCAGCTGTGTCCAGAGGGAGGGGGTGTACCGCTGGTTCTCCTCCCTCACCTCAGCCCAGAGAGCCGAGTTCCTGTGCGGGCTGCTGGACCTCTGCGTCCCCATCGAGCTGCGCTTCCTCGGCTCCTGCCTGGAGGACCTGGCCCGCAAGGACTACCACTCGCTGCGGGACGCGGAGATCAAGGCCAACAACCCCGCGGACCTGTCGGGCCTCACCAACATCACCGACGAGGTGGTGCGCAGCAAACTGCTCGTGTCCCTCGCCCTGCTCGGCTCGGACAACCGGGAGGCCGCGGGGGTCCTGTACCGGACGCTGACCCACACGGACACGGTGATTAATAACTATGGGCTGGCGCTGAACGACGGGAGAACCGAGGAACAGTTTCTGCTGCTGTTCACCATGGCCTCCAACCACCCGGCGTTCAGCTTCCACCAGAAGCAGGTGCTGAGGCAGCAGCTCAGCCAGATCCAGGACATCCTGCAGGTGAGAGGGACAGAGGGGTCACGTCAGGGGTCACCAGCTCACCTCACCTCCATTCAGCCTTTAACACTTGTTCTTCAAGTGAACAAATCTTCCTGTTTCAGATCCTTTAAAGCAGAGGTGCTCTGTTCATTTCCCAGATAGAACATATTGGAGTGTCCCTTATTGGAATAATTTAACATATATAACAAGATTTTACTTCTACTTAGTTACGTGAAAGATCAACTCAAGAGAAATGTCTCAGAAGATATAAGACAAAGACATTTTGTATTAAGCCGACACAGAATACCCATAAATGATGATCATTGCAGCAGGTGAAACACAAACCTGCACAGGAAACTTGTTACAAACGAGTTTCACGTTCACACGTTACACCAAAATTACAGGTGCGACTCAGTCAATGACAGACTGCATGTTAACACAACAGACCTCAGTCATGTGTTAGACCAGGAGTGAACAGAGTAAATTACACGTTTGTAGGAGAAAACTGAGGATGAGGAGCAGCTGAGGTCAGATTCAGATCATGTTGTGGTTATTGGACTCAACAAAACGACAGAGGGATTTCTGGAAACTCTCTATATTACTTGTTGTTTTATAATACTTACCTGTTGTATTTATAATAATAATAATAAATAGAAACTGTATTTCTATTGCGCCTTTCAAAACACAAAATAAAATATAAGGTAGCAAATCATAGAAAAGCCAGATCCTACTCAGCAATGCAATAAATCAAATTAGATAAAATGAAAGTATTAAAAATCTAAATATTTTAATATATTCTACCCTTTTTGCAGCAACTGTGACTTCAAGGCTCTCAAAGTTTATTACAAAACATGATTCAATGCAACACGTAGAATAACTGAGTCGTAGCTGCTAACAGAGAAATCACACGTACACGTTGAAGGTTTCTGCAGAAACGCTGCTCATTCACTTTGAATGTGGCGACGTCATGTGTTGCTGAACTACATTGAGGTTGTGTAGCTTTAAGTAGAAGTAAAGAAAAGTTCAACTTTTTTAGTGGCAGTGCATCAAATTACGTTCATGCAAATCAGGCCCTGTCTCACATCAAACGTCAGGATGAGCCTGGAGCGAGGAGGCCGGGGATGAACCTGGTCTGTGTTCATCTGGGTTTGGAGTTTATTTCCTGTTTACTTTGCATGTTTAGCTAGCACGGCACGTTAGCATGAAAGCCGGCTATGTTGTGTGTCACGAGCGGGAAACTGTCGTTCTCATTATGACGATCGTGTCAGCTCCAAGCGTCAGACACACCCACCCTCAATGTGTTGAGTAAAGACTTTGGATTTATTGTGATGAGGGGAAATTAATCACTAATACGTTTTCATCTTTAAGGAGAAATATATTATCATATTCAGCTTCATAATGTTAATTTGACTTATTGCTTGAAAAGGTGAACCTGCATCTCTTTCCTCAAACTTCTAACTCTGTCTCTTTAAGGCCCACCTCCTCATAAAGCCCAGTCTGCTCTGATTGGCCAGCTGGTCCACTCTGTTGTGATTGGTCAACCTCTTCCAGCACTTGTGGGAAATGTCAGAATCAGAATCAGAAATGCTTTATTGATCCCAGGGGGAAATTGTGTTTGCTACAATCGGCCTCCAATCTGGCTTGACCTGGCTTCGTTAGGGGGCGTGTCAGAGTAGCTATGCAAACATCTCTACCAGGCGGCCATATTTGTAGTCTCACTGCACCTGTTGGTTGTTGCAGGTGAGCAGCAGTGGAGGCTCAGCAGAGGCTCAAGCAGCCGTGCCTGTCGGGGAACGAGCTGCTGCTGGTTACCATCAGCCACCTCACCACTATCACCCTCCCAGCACGGCCCTGCCTGACGCCGGCGCCACCTACCTGCCTCTGTCTGCCTGCCGACCCTGCCTCATGCACTGCACCTGCGGGCACAGGGTAGGAAGCAATGCAACCAGAAATGTGTTCACGTGCATTAACAGTAGAAGAAGCTTCAGTTTCATTATCATCCGTGGCTGCGTTTTTTTTTTATCCTATTTGATTTGAGGAGTTTGAGGTGAACCGGCTAAAAGGCAAGCGAATGTCATGTTTTAGTGTGAAGGCAAACAAGGGAGAAACTCTGCCACAAATGTTTTTCATGAGAATTTTAATAAATATACGCAGAATAATTTGAAACTAAATGTAGATATGAAACATTTATTTTCAGCCATATCTACAAATTAAAAGACAAAATACAAACTCAGATCATGAAATTTGATCATGCTTAACTAGTTTGAACCGTCCATCTTTGTTTGCTGACAAACCAAAACCTTATCGTTTGCTACATGTTATGAAATGTGAAGATATGGCCTCAAATTCCATCATTAAACAACAAAAACAGTGGTGAAACAGAAACTAACGACAGGAGAGGTCGAGACGGAAGCTGTAGTCAGACGTGGTCCCTCTGTCTGGACGAGCTGTGATAGAAGCTGGAGATGACAGGAGAAGAGAGACGAGGGGATTTCCCAGTGATGCAGGGAAATGACTGGTCCATTAACCTCCTGTTACAGTAACATCTGGATTCATCCTGCACACGAGTTTGAAACAAGGATTATGAATCAGCACCGAAGGAAATCTGGAAGAGAAATAACGTTTTTATCAAAGAGAGACGGACAAAGTTAAAGAAACAAAACAGGGGCTATTTTGTTCCTGTCTCCAACAAAGACGCAGACACGCACACACAGACACACACACACACACACACACACACACACACACACACACACACACACTTGGGTTCTCACACAGACGCAGGCCAGCACACTGTTTAAACATGTGTGTGCAGTGAAGGGAAAGTACCCAGCTCAGAGAGGAGCGTTTGTATTTAGTGTTTTGTTGCCCTTGGCTCCTGCTTAGTGCAGGTCAGCACATTTCTCTGTGCTGAAATCAACCCTCTGTGGTGTGTGTGTGTGTGTGTGTGTGTGTGTGTGTGTGTGTGCGCATGCAGGGCGCGCGCGTGTGTGTGTGTGTCTCCAGTGAATCCCCAGGAAGTTATAAATGCTCTTACTCTCACTGGCTCTCTCTCCTTCCCTCGGCGCTCTGAAGGGAATGACGGGGTTTCACTGTAAACCAGAGGAGTCACATACTGTACGTTATCTACAGCAGAGCAGCTTCTAGCCAGGACGCCTGTCACCTACCATATATATATATATATATATATATATATATATATGATACAAGATCTAAAGGCTGGAACAGCGTGTATCTTCTCCAGTGAGCTTTATGTTAGCCCATGTTAGGCTGAAGGGAACAGGAGTCTACGAGTCTGTAGCAGGAGACCTTCACTTAAGTTTCACATCATTTGAAGAAGCATTAAAAACCTTCACTTAAAGCAAATCAATATTTTGATATTCTCATTAAAGGCAGAGTTTGAAGCATATTTGTTATAAGTCTTGAAATCCTCTTTACATCCTCATTGCAGTGAATCGTCCATACTACAATGTTTTCATTTGAAAAAACTCATCAACTGTGCGATCGATACACGTCCACACGGGAGCTTTAGAGACGCTAACAGTTTGGAAACACTGCCGGTCCAGTTTTAGTCTGGACGAGCAGAAACTGAGATGTTTGGAAACAATGACATAAACTCTCACGACCTCTTGCTGATTGGGTCTTTTCGGTCAAGGTGTAACCTTCGCTGATTCGTCAGGCTCCTGTCACGTGACCTGTCAGGGCCAAAACCCTGAGTGCATTGAATGGAGCCGGCGTTTAAATGTTTGTGAGGACGATTGTACCATCTCAGAATTCTAACGTTCTGGATTGAGGCGGCTTTAATTCCTTTACACTATTGATTCACTATTTCTTTTAACTACTTCTCATACTATTTTAAAATCTACATTCAAAGCACAGTTTTCTATTTGACATCTTTTTCTTCAAACCAACTGCGGCTGTAAGATAAATGTAGTAGAATAAAAAGTTGAAATATTTCCCTCTGAGCTATAG
This sequence comes from Verasper variegatus, assembly GCA_026259375.1. Taxonomy (NCBI): domain Eukaryota; kingdom Metazoa; phylum Chordata; class Actinopteri; order Pleuronectiformes; family Pleuronectidae; genus Verasper; species Verasper variegatus. The sequence goes on along the minus strand of CM048042.1, from coordinate 23,598,085 downwards.
TAGAGTAGATGTATAAAGACCCATAAATACTCATTAAACTCCAGATCCCTCCAAACTGTATTTGAGTGCCGGGTTACTCTCACCACAGCCCATAAGACACATTTTAGTGCTGCTCCGCAACGCTGCAGCCAACGCTTCCCTTCAGGATTTGATCTTATTTTAACACAAAGCAGCTGGAGGTCCAGAGGGAGAAGCCTTGGTTTTCTCCAGCGGGATCGAGCAACAGACGATCAGTGGCATGAACGGCACACACAATACCCTGGCCACATCTGCAGGGCCTGTGCAGACCTGCATAATCACCCTATTATCTGGGGGCTTTATATATCCATAAAAAACAATGCCAGTGTCAGAATTAACAGCAGAGTTGGGCTGATGTCTGAGGAGTTGCTGTTGGCACACACACTGGGTTTTATTGTTTTCAGTTGTTTTTACTGTGGTGTAACTAAAAGCGACGTTCAGGGAGGTTCACATGTCCCAATATCTGGAATTTATCTTTTACTCTCTCTCCTCCTTGTTTCTTACTCGTGATTTTTTCCCCACTGATTCAGGATTTTGTTTTGTTTTGACGTAACTGTTGCAGAGTTAAAAGCTCCTCCTCCTCAGGTGGCGTCTGCTCAGAGCAGGGAGTTGTCAGGCTGTGAGAGTAACGTGCGGATGTGGCAGTAGCAGCAGCTTAATTGTTTTCAGATCCATGGCCTCATGCTGTGTGTGGGCGTGTGTGGGCGTGTGTGTGTGTGTGTGTGTGTGTGTGTGTGTGTGTGTGTGTGTGTGTGTGTGTGTGTGTGTGTGTGTGTGTGTGTGTGTGTGTGTGTGTGTGTGTGTGTGTGTGTGTGTGTGTGATTCTATGCAAGGAGATAGATAACTATTGAAACCCCCAATATAGTTTTTATGTTTTCTTGGCAAAGTCTTTCATGACAAACACAAATATGGGACCCAAATGTGTCCACATATCATTTGTATGTTTAGAACACAATTTGTGTCATAGAGACAAATTGATGAGCCTTTAATATTACGTAAACATGGACTTTACAGATGTGTGTAGTTTGGTGCAGAGCCAGATAACACATCTGGATCTTGTGAAATTAAATGTGGTTTCTTAAGGGGACACATTTGCATTGAGCGACACTCTCGTTGTTTGGAGAAGTTAATAGATGCAGGTCCTGAACGAGGTGAGTTTGAAGATGTGGACTCAGGTCCTGTGATTTAAACTGTCATCTTGTTCTCCCTATAAAAGCTCCTCGAGGACAGTTGCTATAAATAAAAGCGCGGCCTCTCGGTCCATGGTTAAATATTGGTTTTCTCTGCCGCCAGAGCCTTCTCCTCTCTGTGTTTTAGCACAGTGCCAGACCCCGGAGACGCCGTTGCTTAGTCTTCTAATTTGTTCAAGCAGTGACAGCACAGAGCTTAAGTGTTGCATTCATCTAAACGGTTGTCGAGCGTCACCCTGTGTGTGTGTGTGTGGAACACAGGATCGAGAAGCGAGAAACGGTGTAATTCTGTAATTCTGCAGAAACAGAATTCCCTGTTTGCTTCTTTGCATTTGACTCGTCTGTGAACAGAGACAGATTTCACATTGGACGATAAACATGACGCAATCCAATACTTCTGCCTTATTGCACCATGAAGTGAAAGGTCTGTATTTATACAGCACGTTTTGTGATTCACCCATTTATACACACTGGATGTGGGGAGACGGGGGATCGAACCGCTAACAATCTGGTTATAGGAGAACCCGTTCTACCTCCTGAGCCACAGCCACCCCACTGTTATACCAAAATGACCATGGGTAACATGGGTAAAAAAGGCGATTGAGTCCTTTCCCATCGCCAGTAGAGGAGTTTTACCTTTCTGTTTTTTTCTGGATGCATCATGTGTCTTCTGCAGAGACATTTGACCCGAGAGTGAACGTCGATTGAATCCATTGCAGACGAAAGCCAGATGTCAGTGGTTGTTTGTGTGGTTTGTGGAAAAGTACCACACGTGCTCCAGTACACAAGCGAGCTGTAGTTAAGTCCCATGTCCTGTAGTCTGTGTAGTTCAGGTGCTGCTCTGTTAGTTCTGACCTTTCCTCTCACCACTGCTCTGCAGAGCCAGAGCAGAGAGGCCGGCACTGCGTCAGGGTCGGGGGTCACCGTGGGACGAGGAGACCAAGCAGTCGACCTCACCCCTCCTGTCCCAGACCTCCCTCCTCCTCCTCCTCTACCTCCACCACCTCCTCCTCCACCTCCTCCTCATCTCCCACTCTCTCTACCTGCTGTACAAGGCCTGGACGCAGCAGCAACAAAGACCCACCAGGGGAAAACAGGAAAAGGTAAAATACATCCGTAGAAGAACGCACAAAGATCCTGCACCTTTTCAAATACATATTCGTTTCTACAGTGCAGATATTCTTCACTGTGCTGTTGTGTTTTGTTGCTTTACACTCACTCGCAGTGTGTTACTTGCTCACTGTGTGTATATATGGTTTCTCCCCCACCCTGCATCTGTGCGTGTCGGCATGAAGTGTGTGTGTGTTGTGCTATACAGCCGGTTAAGCCCAGTTAAACAAGATGTGGCATGTTGGCACATCTGAACACTACAACTAAGCTTAAAGAATGCTGCCCTAAGGGTGAGGTGTGTGTGTGTACATGTGCATGTGCATGTGCATGTGCGTGTGTGTGTGTGTGTGTGTGTGTGTGTGTGTGTGTGTGTGTGTGTGTGTGTGTGTGTGTGTGTGTGTGTGTGTGTGTGTGTGTGTGTGTGTCCTCTTTAAGACTTTTTCCGGCATAAACACTGACCTTGTCAGGACCAGTCGACCACATGGGGACCAAGGCCTGTTCTGTGTTTGTATTCACCCCCATGACCTTGAATTGTGTTGCTTATATTCATATTTTATAGTTTCTTATTTTTATATCTGTATATTTCCTTTGTTAATCTTTTAAATAGGCACAATTTTATTTGAGGAGGAACTTTTCGTAATTTCGTGGTGCTGGCACAATGAATTTGTGTGTGTGCTCATAAATATGACCAACAAAAATGGAGTCACACTTTCAATGATTTCTTTGTTTTCGTGAAACCCCTCATGTTAGAACTGTGTGATTCATATTTTAAATCACTGAATGAGCCGGTGACCAGTCAGTGTCTCGCAGCACAGTGTGTTGTTGCTGTGGCTCTGTGCTGCCGTCTGTAACACAATGCTCAGCTATCTCACCACGTCATGGTCACACTGCATAGCTGTCACCAGCATCCAACACAACGCGCTACACGTATGTAACACATATGCAGAGAAGTGTACACACACACTCGCACAGACATACACACGTTAAGTTGCCTCGATGTACTGTTTTCATGTGTTGGTGTGTATGTGTGTATATGTGTGTGTGTGTAGCAGCCTAGATTACTGTGAATGGCAGGCGGCATTTTGAGACTCCCACAGCTGCTGCCCAACGGGCACACAGCAAGGTGGTGAGCGCTGTGTGTGTGTGTGTGTGTGTGTGTTTGTGTGTGTAGCGAGAGTAACTCCTCTCTCTCTTTTTATTCATCTCCTCCTCCTCCTCCTCCTCCTCATGTCTCCTCCTCCCCTGCCGCTGTCCCTTCACGCCTCATGTGGTTTCAAATAGAGAGTTGTGGAGTTTAATGTCTAAATCGAAAACCTGTAGGTCTTCTGCTCACAGACACACACACACACACACACACACACACACACACACACACACACACACACACACACACACACACACACACACACACACACACACACACCTCTTTAATGTTCCCACCATTCCAGCTCACTTTCTATCTAATGAAATGGGTTTAATGGTGCAGCTCTAATGTTATTGTCATAGCCAACATAAGCATTAGCAGCTGTTTACATACGTCATTCCTTTACTCACCAGGAGGTGTCTCCAGAGGTGGAAGGCTTTCAAATCGCTTCTTTCGTGTTGACTTAATTCCTTTCCGGGTCAATTAAGTCGACTTCCTGCTCTCGGGAGCTACTTTCAGTGGCAGACAAAAAAACGTACTTGTAGCACTTTTAAAGCCTGAAGCCTAAAAGTCTCGATGCAGTTTGTCAAACTTAATTGGAAGGAGGGAAGTTGTGAAGATTAATCGTCTGTGAAACAACCTGCTCTTCTTCCAGTGGTGATTGAGAGGCTGGCGCTGAGAGGAGCGACGCACACGTCTGAAGACACCAGGGAATATGTGTTCGAGGTGAGTGCAGTGAGAGCTACACCTGTTAATATCCACACACACTTCATCATGTTTCATCTTTTCCTTTCGTCCTCTTTTCCTTCTTCCTCCTCTTCATCACCTCTCTCCTCTCTCCTCCTGCTCCTGCAGGTGAGCTGGTCAGATGGTTTTGTGTTGTCCGTTGTCCGAACCCATCAGGAGGTGACGGAGCTGTTGTCCCAGGTCAGGACCCTGGACTCACACTTTCCTTGATAGAAACAATTTCATGCTACACTGACAGAATCATCTTTATGGTCTTGGGGAAATTGTATAATTTAGTTTTACCAAGTCTTCACTACTGTTTATTCTACAGGTCATTCTATGAATGAACAAATAAATGTAATTATGGTAATAAGACATTGGTACTTGGCTTATTCTGGGTTATTATTCATTTGTAATATCTTGAGAAAGTTGTTGTGTTTTGAGGACTGTATAGCTCGGTATCGTCAGCATAGAAAGACAATATGTTTAGTTTAGCATTAAATGTGTTTATTCTCTTCAAGCTGTCTCAGGCGTTTCCTGATGAAGGAGTGGAGAAGTTCCTCCCTCAGTCCACAGAGCCAGATCCAAGGTCATAACTTTACCTGATGTTTCTCTCATGTGTTGGAGCTCAGCTAAATATGTCCACTTGATGAACAATGGCCCCTTCACACTTTTTGTTATGGGGGAAATGTTCACACACAGCTTTGCTTTGGGTCTGACTCCCTGCTGACCCGTCTCTCTCTCCACACCCAGGTGTCTGACAGCGCTGCCCGGCCACGTCCTCCAGCACCACAGCGTCCAGCTGTTCTTCACCTCCACCAGGCCTCTCTCACCCAACTGTCCTTCCTCCCTCTCTTCCTCCTTCCCCCCTTTACCCGCCTCCCCTCCCACGGCTCCCGTGGCCCCGACCTGCCCGTTCACCTCCAGCTCCAGTACGTCTCTATTGTTTTTTATATAGTCCATGAATCAATCATTTCATCTGGATTTTATTTTCTGCTTCTTGAAAAAAGAAATATCGAACCGTGGTTCGGATCGTTTGCACTGTGAAAACACTTTTTTAGATAGTTCAGAATTTTGGACCAATTGCAAGTTGGAAGTTGAGACAGCATTGATGCAACTCGCATGATTTCTGCAGGCTTCACCTCCGACGATATGTTTGAAGTAAGAAAATGATCGTTTGGTGCATTTGAACTAGTGTGGTATTGAAAGCATCAGTTCTGCCATTTTGGGATGGATGTAGCGTCTACAAACCAATCAATGTCAAGTGTAGGTGGACGTAGCTCATGTAGGTGATGATGACAGGATACAAAGTCAATGTGAGACCAAAACTAACGGATCAAACGTTAAACAGCCTTAATGACTCAAAGTGTTTTACACTACAAGTCACATTCAGGGCCAACTTAGGGTTCAGTGTCTCGTCCACGACCTTCGACATTCAGACCGGAGGAGCCGGGGGAATCGAATCATCCATCCTCCAGTTAGTGGACGGCCGGTGATGTCACGAGCGTGAGGCGGCAGAGTCTGTAAAGACTTTATCGAGGGCATAAAACAGGAGATCCCTATTCTTAGATGCAGGGAGAGAAGGCGCTAAGAGGGGACAGGGAGAGATGAAAGATTTCATGTCTGGGTTCTGAGGAGGGTGATGAGAGAGAGAGGGGTGAGAGAGGTGAGACCACAGGCAGGGTTTTCAGTTTGTGTTTTGGAGGTGGCGGAGGGAGCGGACGGGGTCTATTTTAGTCTGGTGCGGGAATTTAGCGTGGCATGTTTGTGTTGGGAAGCCTAGAGTGTGTTGACCTCATGTTGGTGTGTGTCTGTGTGTGTGTCTTGTCTGTGTTCTTGATTCTACGAGTGTGACTTCATCCTTGGAGAGTATTTATAGCCGGCAGTGCAGTGTGTTTCTGTTTGTACTTGTACTTTTTGTACATGTTCATTCCTCTTTGTGTGTGACCTCTGACCTCTACTCTGATATAAATGGTGTTATAGTTTGTTTATCAGCAGGATTTATCAAAAAGTACTGAACACATTTCAACACAGAACTTGTGTTGGTGGATTTCCTTTTCTCACTTTAACGCGGTGAGCAAAGGGAAGATTTTTCCCAGGGAATAAATTCATGGATCTCGATGGAACAAAATCAGATATATTTAGAGAAGTGATATTAATTAGAGTTGGTTACTGTGCATTAAATGTAAGGACGCACTGTAAATACACTCAGGCAGCAGTTTCTTAAACAGGCTGTGAAATGATATATTTCAGCTGTTATTTATTTTGATGATGATGATGATGATGATGAAGGTCCTTGGTTTTCCTCACAGATCTGGGCTGTGCGCTTCAGTACAGAGGAGCTAACAGGTGAGATTCTTCTTCTCCATCTGCTTCACATCACCCTTCGTCTTCATCGTGTCCCGTCTAATCGCCTCTCCTCTCTCAGGGCGGTGTACCGAGTGGCCAGCGTCCAGCCCGTGGTCAGCACCCACAGCTCCGTCCTCACCCGCTCCGCTCCTCACCTCTCCTCCCTGCCACCTCCTCTCCCTCCCTCCATTCCCCCTCCCCAGCACTTCCCGCAGCTGTCCTCCCTCCCTCCCGTTCTGCCGCCGCTGCCCAGCCAGTGCTCCATGGCGTGTGGTGGCGGCGATAACTCTCCCCAGCCGAAGCCCCCAACACTCGTCGCACTTGTTCCCTCAACACTCCCAACACCACCTCCTCCCCCAAACCGGCGCTCAGCCTCAGTCCCTCCACCAGCCGGCGTCCCACTCACATTCCCAGTCCCTTCCATACTCGCCGTCCCGTTCCCTGTCCCACGCCCAGCCACCGCCGCAGCCTCAGCCAAGCACCGCGGAGCAGAACGGCATCCTGGACTGGCTCCGCAAGCTGCGGCTCCATAAGTACTACCCCGTGTTCAAACAGCTCACCATGGAGGAGGTGGGCCGGCTTCACATTCTGTCATTTGTTTATACGAGACGTCTTTGAGTGGAACACACTTGTTTTCCTGTTTCTACTCGTCCTGATTGGGTTTTCCTGTGTAACCCTCAGTTCTTAGCGCTGACAGAAGAGGATTTGAACAAGTACGACTTGACCCAGGGAGCAAAGAAGAAACTCAAGACGCAGCTGGAGCTTCAAAAGTCAGTGGAGTAAAACACACAAAAAGTTATTATTGCACTTCTATTTGACCTTTCTTCTCTGAAACTGCTTCAATACCTCAGTTTCACCCAGTTTCCATGTCTTAACCAGTGGGACTGAACAACAAGTGATATGAGTCATGATTAGGAATTTTTATATTAAATTTTCAAATGATGTGATTTTCATACCAAACGAGCATGTTGCCTTAAATCTGTTGGATTTGATTTAATGGCTGAGGGCGTCTCTTTGGCACCACAATGATTCATTTATTCAATAAAAGTTTTGTTATTGCTTTGAAAGGTAGAGAATACAAATATCTTTAGAATCATTTTTCTGGAAGTTCAAGACCAAAACCAGTCACACAACTTTTTCTTTTGCTCACTATGTTCAGGGTTTATATTCCCTGGATTCAAACTCTACTGAGAATGAAACATTACAGGGTTTGACCTGGAAGTGAAGCTTCATCCTGTCAGACGTTAAAGTTTCTCTCTCTCTCTGAAGGACGGGATCATCACACATCCTCTCACATTCTCACGTTCTCTGAATCCTCCAGAACATCTGGAGAAAATCAGCAGAGCAGGAAAAGAAATTACTCCGATTAACGATTAACAGACGCACTGATCGGCTGCTGATTTCCACATTAAACACGGAGCAGTAACGGTTCAGTCAGTGTCAATGGTTAACCAGCTGGAGGTGGACTGGAGAGATAACGTGTGCTGACCAGGAGATAACCAACAGAACTACATGCAAAACACAAAAACACAGACGTGCAGGTGTCAATGTGTCTCCACGCTCCGTCTCTCCTAATTACACACTCACACACACACACACACACACACACACACACACACACCTCACATGTGAACCTGCTCTCGTTATCTCTTGATCTTGTTTCCATTCCCACCATCAGCAGGTCTCCAATAGGCAGCTGTGTGTGTGTGTGTGTGTGTGTGTGTGTGTGTGTGTGTGTGTGTGTGTGTGTGTGTGTGTGTGTGTGTGAAAGTGGAAAGTTCCTGCAGTGGTTTTTACGGTGGCAGAGCTCAACACACTGCAAATTAAGAAAACACACATGCAAGTAGATAAAAACACGTGAAAGTTGAGAAAACAACTTCATCAGTTGGACGACACACACACATGCTGCAAAAAGTCACAACACATGCAAATAAAGAGACGTGCTGCATATTGCGAAATGGGAAGATTGTTTCCGGGGGAACCGAAAAAAGTCCTGAACCTGCTGTAGTTCAATGCTTTGTGAAGTTGCATCACCGCTGACGAGGAGCAGACTTCACAAACCTCACAAAGCATTGGACTACATGTGTTGTGACTTTTTGCAGCGTGTGTGTCGTTAAATTGATTAAGTTGTTTTCTTAGTTCACACGTGTTTTCTTAACTTGTAGTCTGTTGAGCTCTCTCGGCCACCGTAGGTTTTCCATTTGCAGATGTTTACAGACAAGCTGCTGAAGCTGAAGAGTGGACAGTGTCTCCCCCTGGTGGTCACTAAAGGACACTTATTTGCGTGTGTGTGTTTGTCCTCAGCAGGGAGATGAAAATGGAGAAACGTTCCTGCAGCGGCATCGCCAGGGTGACGCCCTCCAGTCACATGGGACCCTCAACACACATCTCCACCTCAGGTACACAGGCCAGTTTGTCTCATATCAAATATCAGACTAAATCTTTCTACCAGCCACATGGCATCATGGGTAATGGAGGCCAGAAACCAGCAACAGGGACCCAAAATAAAGTAGAGATGTGCCTTTGAGCAAGGCACTAAATCCCTCATCTCATGTGTCCAGTTGTGTGAGACTCAGCTGCTCCTGGTGTTAAAGTTTGGGTTTGTTTTTTAAATGTTTTCCAGGAGAGCTGCGTGTGGAGGTGGACGCTGCGTCGCACCACCACCCCGTCTCCACAGACAGCAGCTCGTCCTCGGGCTACTCCAGCTCCTCCTGCTCCCCTCGGACGCTGCACTGCTGCGACTCCTCCTTCGACAGGAGCAGGGACATTCACAGGCGTAAGTTCTCTAACGGGACTGTGGAACTGGGAAATGTCTGGACTTTAGCTCATGTCCAAAAGCAGCTGTGGAGTAATAAAGCTATTAAAACACATGACAATGTTATTTTAAAATGACTTGTTTCTTCTGATGTTTCAGGAGTGTCGGGTCCAGACGCAGGGGGAGGAGCCCCGGAGAAGGACCGGTCCTGCCTCTTCCTCCTGAACTCCAGCTGCCCCTCAGGCTCCAGTCGTCCCACGGCTCAGGTCCTTCCCGTCCAGACTGATCCAGCTCCTCCCCACCCTCCCTCCTGCTCCTCCCACCTCCCCTTCGGTCTCCCACAGTCTCCCTACCACCCGCAGGCCAGCTACCCGCAGACCCTTCTCTGCCCGGTCTCAAACACGGCACGTATCCTGACCTCCCCACGTAAGCCCCGACCCCCTCCGCTGTGCACGGAGGACAGGATGAAGCCGCTGGGCTCGGGTCTGCCAGCGGCGGCTGCGGGGTTCAGTCCAGGGCTCGGCGTGGGGGTGAGGCTGGAGAACCTGTTCCCCGGGCTGAACGTGGACGGCTCGTCTTCGCTCCAGGACGCGGCGGTTTGTCGCAGCCTGGCAGGAGGTGCCGTGGGTCTGATGGTCGAAACCAGCTCCGCTCTGACCTCCACCTCCAACAGCCTCCACCACGTCTCCCACCCCCCTCTCCACTTCCACCTGTCATCCTCCTCATCCCCCTCTCCGTCTGGATACTACTCCTATCCTCCTTCTTCCTCTTCTTCCTCTTTCTCTTCTTACTCCACCTCCTCCTGTCCCTCCACAAAGACCGGCTCACTATCTGGGAGTTTGGGTGGTAGCTTTGTTTCCATGGCCACCAGCAGTGTTCCTGTGGCCGCGGTACCCGGCAACACATACTACCCTGCCCAGCCGACCTCCAGTCCCTCCCCTTCGCCGTCCTCTGCCTCCTCATTGGATCAAAACTCAGGTCACACCCCTTCCGTGTGCGTTTGCAGCTCCTGCGGTTGTCGGGGGAACTGCGGCGCCTACGGAGCGTTGCCCGGATACGCTGCGGCCGGCTACCTGCAGCCCTTCTCGGCCGGCCCCTCCCTCTTCACCCTGGGTCCTCTGCTCCACCTCAGCCCCCTGTTGGCCTCGCCCGGCGCCACCGGCTCCACGCCCTTCTCCTACCCGATGATGATGCCTCCGCCCCTCTACCGCCACAGCCCTGTGTCACATGACCAGCAGCAGGGCTTTGGCTTCTACCAGCCCCATGGCATCATGGGAAACGGAGGCCAGAAGCGGGCGGCAGGGAGCCTGTCGTGTTATAACTGTGGTGCTAATGGACACAGAGCAGAGGACTGCAAACAGCCGCCCATGGATTCAGTGCAGCAAGGTGAGTCTGCAGTGAGCAACTGTATCTACTGTTTATCATCAAGAGAAATAACTAATACATTATGAATCAATTCAATTTTAAAAAAAAGACGCATTAAACAACCGAATTATTACATTTACGATATTTATAATTTTATTCACTTTTTCTCCGAGATTTCACTGATTTCTCTGAGAATAATTCATGGATCTTCATGAAAGAAATCAAGCAAATGAAGGCGACTGGTTTCTATGAGTGTGTGTAATCTGGTGCAGTTTGATTTAATGTCTGTTTCTAAACCGGCTTTAACAGCAGATGTTTAAATGAAACTGAAACATTATCGTCTGATGCAAAGCTTCACCGCAGCGCCTGAGTTTCTCTGCCGTGTTTCACAGGGACGTTTCGGCTGAAGTACACCCCTCGCTCTGACAGTAAGGACTCGGGGGACTAACCAGCAGCTGGGATTTGAACTGTCGTCCTCCTGACACAACTGTACCTTGTGTTCCTGCTGAGGCAGAGAAAAAGGGACGTGCACACAGGCGGCCTGCGTCCAGGAGCAGCGAGGCAGCGCCAGCCTGTTCACAGACTGACAGCAGAGACCTCTTTTATCCTTTTTAATTCTTCTGCAGCAGATAAGAGAGACGAGACCGGGATGGAGCCTTTGTGATCGGATTACTTCTCCTCCCTCCTCAGATCTCCTCAGATACAAAAGTCCCAAGGAGAGGTGGGATTTGTAAACTCTGCCACGCTTCATTTCAGAGACTTAACTCTGACCTAACTCATCCACAGAGGAAACAATCAGACACGTTACCTGTAGCGAGGCTTCACCAGAGAGAGTCTCAGCGTCTGTGGCTCACAAACCAAAGGCACAGCACGGCAGCTTCCTGATGACGTCCTGCAAACACAGTCAACTCATTTCAACTGGTTCCAAATCACAAAACTCATCTTCTTGTCCAGTGACAGACTGGATACTGTGGATATCTACCGGTGACGTGCCTCTGGTACAACTGAGCTTTAAAACCTGGATTCTTCTGTCCGTCATATGATCGGGTTTGATCCCCTGAATTATTCATGGTCAGTTCAGAGCTGTGTCCCACTGCCACTCTACACACTAATGATATGATATAGTGTATTCTACTTTTCCCCGTTATATGAGAAGACAATATACATAACTGTTTTAAATGGTAAATGGTCTGTATTTATATAGATTGCAAAACATGCAAACATGCCTCATGCATAGACGATCAAACATCAGCCGATATTTATATGTGAAAAACCCCTCAGTGACAAAGAAATGTACATTGAGGTTTGATATTTTACAGTTTAACCAAAAACACCCCCAAAAAACAGACTAGAAGCAAGAAAATAAAAATGTTTACGTCAAATATAGAAATAAATATTTTCTGCATCGTAAACACAGACACAGACACAGAGATCTGTCCTGGGACACAGCGCTAAACGTCCGTGTGGAAGCTGAGGATCACAGAGCTGCACCTTCTCGTCCAGGTTTCTCCTTCAGCTGAACCGATCACGTGTGGACGATCTTCTCTCCGCTACCTCTCCTCTCCCTTCCTGTTTCTAACTGAAGACTTTCAGTCGGCATCAGCATCTCCAGTTTACACCAGTGTGCCTGTTGCATTTCAAGGTGGAGAGAAACATTTCAAAAGTGCCAATTTTTCTTCCAGCTGAGCTGAGCTGACGTTCGTCCTCAACTCGCTCTCTCGCTCCGGACGCGATGGAGCTGCGTCTTTTTTGTAATTAATATGTACAGTCTTTGCGTCAGATTAAAACCAGGTTGTTTAAAAAGGTCTCACAGCGAGTTGAAGTGTGTCGCTGGGCAGGACCCGGAGTTTTACAGACACATGGACAGCTGGTCCTTCAGATGAAACTAAATCTGTTCCCCTGGAGCCGCAAGGGACGTTTATTTAAAAGAGTAAATAGTGAACAATCGGTGCGTGTAACTTGGACAATGTGCTTTTGTATTTGTGTCGTCGGGTTCTGACTCAGAATGAACCGTTACGTCTATTTAAGTTTCAACTGTGCCGCGTTTGTCATTAGTCACAAAGAAAGAGAAAAGTGCCTTGAACTTTAGTATTGTTACTTTTTGTACCAAAGAAAAAGCTTTTTTACAAAGAGCTCCAGCATTTCTTCACTTCTCAGTGAAGCTGCAGCGTGTTGCTTCATCTTCAGTAAAACCTGCTTTTGAAATGTTTGTGCCAAGTTTATAAAAATCATGTTTGTTTGTTGGACAGATTTTCTTTTTTATTGTTTTGTGTGTTTTACAACTTTATCTGAAGTTTGAGGGAAAAAAACATTTGAATAATAAAAAAATGCCAGTTTCTGCCTTTCATCACATCGTCCATGTTGTTATTTATTCACTTTATGGACTTCTTCGGCCATTTTAAGAATATAAACATACAACTGTTTCTGCTGTGACACGTCAATATGTTGACTGTGAAAATGTGTGTGTGAACTATCTAGATCCACCATCCACTTTAGTTACAGATCTACTCTTGTATTATGTGTTGTCAGTGTCTGTCTGCATCTGAATAATTCTCTATAATAGATCAGTTTAATAACTTTAATTCATTTTAAAGTTTGAATCTATCAACATTTAACGTCTGGAATTGATTGAAAAGTCTTTTCTCAATAACACAAGAAACTCGGAATGATTCTTTTTTTCCTGTCTTTTATTGTTTACAAAATACCAACATAAATACATAATAGTAGGCTGTGTGATATTGCTGTTTGTGGACGTGCGTGAAACGGAGGAGCAGGCTCCGCCCCTCCGTTACAAACACGCGGTGGCCTTCACTTGTCAGGAAGAAAAAGTCACCTTCACGAAACTAGAGACAGCGAAGACATGAAAAATCACATTAAATAAAAAAAAGAAACAAAAACGATAAAATACTGCGATATAAAAGCAGCTAAATCTTAGATTTCTTTAAAAAAAAATAAGATGGGAGGAGGAGGAGAAGCACAACAGCACAGAAACCCACTGAAGGAAATAAACTATAGACCAACAGGATATTTAAAATGTTTTCTTTTAGAGTGCAGCCCTTAAAAACCCACTGGGCAATGATGTCCACCCTGCAGGTCAAAAGGGACAGAAAGAAACAGTGGACGGTCAGACACAACGCTCGTCAACCTGCCCTGGGTTTCAGGACCTTCCTCCTTTCAGAGATCACATCTTCGATTTACGTGAAGAAACAACAGCGTGATGCGAACCCCCTCCCCTCATCAGCATTTACAGAAACACCATCATCCTCCATTCACACATGCAATCAGAACATGCTCCTTGTAGTGGGTCCAAACTCAACTTGGTTACACTCGCAGCGGAACCCGTTTAATATCCAGAGTTATTATCATCTGTACACCAAGGCATCCTTTTTTATTTTTATTTGCAAACAACAATCATCTGTTTCAAGAGTAAAGCAACTTCCGAACAAACCTTTTTGTTACCGCTGAGAACTCGCTTCTTCGGGCTACAAGGCAGGGAGGGATAAAAACACCGAAGCAGGACCATGGAGGGAATGTGACGAGACACACGTCGGGGAAGCTTCGACGAACGAGGGGTTTCTCCCTGGCAAAATAAAAGCTCTCTAATCAAGACTACAAATCCCAAACACTTTAACCTCGGACCGCGATAAAAAGCTTCGTTAAAAACAACGTGAATCCAGAAACCTTTCTCTGCCGCCCGTCTCCAAACACCTTCAGCTTTGTTCATTGGCTAACGTATGTGTAGACAAGTGGCGGGGCCTCTGTATTTTATGTAATATCACTACTTTAAAAAGTCAAACGTATGCCCCCCCCCCCCAGTGTACATTAACATAAATATGTGCACACACACATAACCATAACACTGAAGATAACTGCCGTCAACGAGCAGCACACGACATGAGTCACCAGAGGAGACGACACAGAAGCAGAGACAGTAAAAGACTTGATCGGCCTGAGTCGAGGTCGGACTTGAGGGTTGCTCGACTTAAAGGAGACATGTTCTGCTCGTGTTCAGGTTCTGACGTTTGATTTGAAAAGGTTTAAACGCTCTAATGTTTCACTTTTCTTAAAACTGTGCATCGCTGCAGCTCCTCTCTTCAGCCTCTGTCTCAAGCACCTGTTTTAGCACCTGTCTCTTTAAACCCGGTCTCGTGACAGACTAGTCGCTAGCCGTGTATTATGCAAATGCCGGCCATTACAGTGACATCACGATTCCCCCGGATGCATCGTCTGGACGACTGACGAGATGTTTGAGGAGCTTCAGTGTGAGAGAAGCTTCCTTTACCACAGACTTCAGGATTTCTAACTCTGCAGGACTTTAACATTCACCAATAAACCTTTTGTTTGAAACTGAAACAGCATCACATGTCTCCTTTAATTCTCCTGCTCTGTTCAACCCTTGTGGCTCAAAACGCTGCCGAGGTTAACGACCAGTTTATCTGCTCGCTGCAGACAGACCAGACGCTGTGTTTAGATTTAGTCATTTGTGTTTTAAATCTTACAGTCGAGACTATGAACGTGTAAGTAAGAGACACGGGGGCGGGGCTAAAAACTACAATTGTCCAATCGCCGGCAAGGTGGAAGAAGAAGGGAGGCGGTTCACTGGGTGGTGGCGACGGAGCCGAAGGTCTCCTGGGAGGCGTACACCATGTACAGGAAGCCATCTTGGTCCCGCTCTCGCTCGTACACCTCGGCAATGGCGGCCGACACGGACACCATGCTGTGGCCGTTCACCAGCAGGAAGAAAGCCTGGTTCGAGTTCAGCTGGAGGCGCCTCCTGGTGGGGGAGGAAAGACATGACACAAGTGAGGAGAACAGCGGAAAGACAAGGAAAAGAAAGAATATAACTTATTGGAAAGGGAAAGGTGGTGAAGAGAGGGAGCGAAAGGAATTAAGAAAAGATTTTTAAAATGAATGTACAGAAGATACTGGAAAAAGAAGAAGAGAGAGGGGATGGAAGAAATATTAAAGGGAAAGAGAGGAGGAGTGGAGAGAAATTAGGAAAGGGAAAGAAAAGGAATTAAGGGAAAGAGGAGGAGAGGAAAGTAGATGAGATCAATATATTAAAGGACGAGAGGGAGGCAACAGAAAGGAAAGGTGGTGAGATGAGAAAAGAGGATAGTAAAAATAATAAGGAAGGGATCAACGTCTAAAAGTAAGTAGAGAACAGACGAGAGAAAGCAAACACAGGAAAAGAGAAGGAGACCAGTCGAGGTACGTTGAGTTTTACCTGATGATCTTGATGAGTTCGCTCATGTTGACGTGGTCCGGCACCAGGAACTTGGTCTTGTCCAGGATGGGAAGCTGCTTCTCTCCCTTGTACCTCTCGATGATCACCTGCAGGATCCACACCATCAATCAACCAATGCTTTCTGCTCTATTCCTTCTCAGAGCAGCTGAGACCCGGTGTGTGCGATCAATAGAGAGACAGGAGCAGCACACATATCAGATGATGATGTAAAAATAGACGAGACTTCTGCCTTACTGACGTGTCCTTGTGAATCTTAAAGTTACACAATGCAACTTGTATTTATCTCCAATATTCAGCAGGAGTTCGGTGGATTTGTTACAGCAGCAGCTCTTCTGGTTCAGGAAGCCGGGGATCATGGGTAATATCCGGCGTTCAGTGAGTGGGAAAGATGGAATATAATATATATATATATATATATATATATGTCAAATCAGTGGCCATGAATACCCAGACTTGGAAAACTACCATATTCAGAGGATAACTAAATTACATCCAATGAATTTTATATAGGATATTGATTATATATATATATATCTCCCTGATTTGCGTCTTGTTTAATATGAATGCTGATGTGACATAGTAAACTTAATTAATTACCTTAATTGTTTCCCTGTTAAAACAACAATGATCATGAAATAAAAAAAATAAAAGCCCATTTTTAAATTCCAGCAGTTGCCCTCAGGTCTGGATGAATGAAAGCCGATACAGTAAAATGTTGACTGCTCACTCCGAGAGCTTTAATCAGTCAGTCACACAGTCCTCTCCCCCCCCCCCCCCCACCAGTTTCCTGTGAGGCTGTCTGCACGGAGTAGCGTTACAGTGATGCAGCGCATCTGCCTCTGGCCTCAACACTGAACCATGACATGGCAGCTTCTACCCTCAGGGAGAGCAAACAGGAAACACACACACACAGCGTTCCAGACGAGACGAGGCCTCGCCCGGGGGCGGCAGATGGGAGGCTGCCGCTGTGATACTCGACCTGAGAATGATGAAACTCGAGGTGTGCGTTCTGTTTGTCATTTGTTGTTGCTAGGAGCCGCAGGAGAGCGACCGAGCGGCAGATACACCCGCTTCTCAAAAGCAACAGACAGAAAAAGCTGCTGCTGACAAACTAAATTATTAAATAATAATAGAAAGCACTTGCATAAACGTATTAGATGCTCCAGAAATATCTCCCATTGAAAGTACAACCAGGAAACACGTGGTAACATTTTCCGTCCTCTACAGGTTTCTGTCTTCCTGCGTTATGCACATCACGCTGGTACATTTCTGCTTTTTAAGGCTCAAAGGTCGTTCTCCACATCGAGTGTCTCAACTCACAGGGATCTTGTTGGGGTGCTGCTCCCGGATCAGTCGGACATCTTCTACTCTCTGTTCTGCAGGGCACAGAGACAAAGACACGTTAATGGAGATGAAGAGTCACAGACAGACAGACACAGGATGTCAAGAGAATCAGCTGATGAAACACAAAGGAGGTCAAAGTGGTCACAGATGCAAACTCTACAGCAAAGAGTAAAATAACTTTCTCTGTGTGTGATTTGTAAACACGTGAGAGAATCCAAAGGGAGGAGCTGTCAGGAACAAAGCTAAGAAATTGTTTTTTACACTGGAATGAGCCTCCACTGGTTATAGACTCCACTGGAACAAACAAATATCTGAAAATACTGGTTTCTGTCCAATGCATGAAACATATATGAAACATATTTTTTCCATTACATCATACAAGCAGTAAAAGCAGCAGCTTGTGACCGTAACAGCGTATTTTGTTTACCCTTCTTTTTGCCATAACTGTAAAACTTGGGTGCGTCATGTGACTTGGTTTCATGTAAATATATACAAGCTAATGTGGGGCCTTGTTATCGAGGATCAAAATCCATTTTGAACGACTCTAGGCTCATTAAAAAATGCTGATCCTCACAGGTGTGTGTATTTGCAGGTTTGAATCCCTCACAAATAAACAGACGTGGTTGAACACACACCTGCAGCTGCACGTCAGGAACGAAACCAACATTTACACAGCGGCTCGTGAAGGAAGTTCACACAATGTCAACTAAGTATATCCACAAAACAGGAAACCTGCGTTTTCTGTGTCCTTGTGTTTCTAAATCTCAGTGGAAAGTTATTTTCCTGCGTGATGACTCTCAGGTCAGATTAATGAGATGTTGACTTGCTCACCAGTGACCTCAGACAGAGCAGGCTCCTCCCCCATGAGGCTTAGCCCCGTTCTAAGTAACCAGGAGAAAATAAACAACAGATAACACCTTCCTCTCGCTGCACTTTGCACCGACAACAACCACCACGTTGTCTCGTGGTCAAAGCGTGCGTCTGACATGTTTTCATCTGCTTTTGTCTGTTTGGTTTTCAGCCACTGTACGACAACAAACTAAAACCTGTCATGTGCAGCTGACACAAGATCACAAGGGGCCTTAGCTATAAGACGTGAGTGAATTTAAAAAGGGACTGTTGGGAAGTTTTCACCAAAACATTTGGTACAATTACTCAAACTAAAACCAAAGCAGTGCACTGGTCAGTCCCTGGCACCGAGTCCTGTGCGGTTCCCTGTGGACTCAGCCCGTGTGCCCACTGTTAGAGCAGCTGATTCAATCAACTCATTACACGCTGCCTCCAGAGGACAAATGTTTGTCTTCCTGACAGCGCCATCTTCATGTTAAATGTGGGGAAATGTGGGACAGTGTTCCGTGATTACATTACATTCAGGATGAGCTGACTGCAGAGGAACAGAGACGCTCAGTGCTTCTTCCCCGTCTCTCATGACCAGGCCCACAAACAGTCTTTGAGCCAAAGAGAGGGGAGAAGAAATGGGAAGCAGTGGATCTAGAACCATGTGGGTTTCCCCCCCCCCCCCAGGTGTTTCTCTTCTGTCATCACACTGGAATAAGTAACAACCACCTGACTCAGCTGGAAGATTCTGTGTGATTTCCTGACTGATCCAATAACCTACGACACAAATATGTAACTTTAACAGTTTCACATCAGACGATTCACACATGACACTGTCCCTAACACTGTGAAACATGAAAAGTAGTTATTTAAAAACACATGAAACCAGATAATCATGATTAAACAAGGCAGAGACGGCAAATACAAACTTAGGTAAGAGGTGAAAGACTTTCACAGATATATCAGTATCAGTATTTATGTTTGCAGATGTACAAAACCTGTATTTTACAGAATAAACTATGCAGAAAATATGTGCAGTTTAAAACAGCTTTTATCTTTATATTGCATATTAGAAAACAGCCTTGAAGTATTTCTCTCTTTATCTTATGTACAGTTTTTACTTTACTTACTGTTTTCTATTTAATTGTATATATTTATATGAATTTGATACCAAAATGTTGATAAATTCCATAACACTTGTTTTTCTACAGAACCGAGGGAACCAAAACTGACCAGGTACCAGAGATGTGATTTTCCGGGACTGATGGAGGTTAAACATTAATCTCATGTGGTGGAAATCTGTATCAATAAAACATAAATACACCTGAACATCTGTCTTCTGTGTATTTTACTCCAAAGTAGAATTATTGGTAAACTTCTGTAGAAATGAGCTTTTTTACAGACAAACAGGGACCAACATTTATTTAAGCTAAGTTATTATATCGCAGAACAAACAACGGTTTGTCTGTATATGTTTAACTTTTCAATCTTAAACACAAAGACACGCTCAGGGTCAACTCCTGTGACGCTCGTGACTCAGTTCCTCACGTGCACTGCTTTGGACCAATAACGTGACGAGGCGGAAGTGGGTGTTGCGTTAGTCATACTGGGAAGTGTGTTTCCAGGAGCTGGAGAGGGAACATGTTCCCTCTTTGTTCGAGGTGCGATGACACACAACAAACTAACGCCACCAACTTATCAGCGTGAAGAAAACCGGATTAAGATGTAAAATCCTGTTTATTAATAAGAAGTTGAGATGTGTCCTGAAGCACTTTGAAACAAAAGTGAAACTAAATCGAGCCTGAGGCCTGAACACACGAGGAAACAAAGGACTGAAGTCACCACCTGCACTTTAACTTCCCATCCCAGTGTGTTCCCCCTTTTCTAAAGTCCTCCACCAGTTGTCCCATCCCCCAATCCTGCAGCTCCTCTCCTCTCTGCTGCGTTTCAACACCACTTTGTTTTTCTGATTCAAATAAACACTCACTCACCCGGGGGGGGGGGGGGGGGGGGGGAGGCCTGCAGCAAATACACAGATCAACACAAATCCTCTGTTTTCTGTTCTGTTCCATAAGCAAACGGAGACGTACTGGGATGAAACCAGTTGCCCTGTGTTCAGTGAAATGACAGATCCACAGATCCTCGTCCTGGTTAGATAACAGTGGGTTTATGAAGCTGATCAGTAGCATGGAGGCTAATCTCTGCTCCGGGGATGACAACAGCTGACATGAAGTGTTCACACGCACACAGACACACACACACGCACGCACGCACACACACACACACGTACCGTACGTCCTTCTTTGTTTGAAGGTTTTCTCTGAAGGCATCGCTGCGTCAAAGCCCGAGCAGGCGGCTCCACACTGTTCACACGGTAAAAAGATATATAACTATATATATCTATATATATATAAAATACAGAGAGAGTGACTGCAGGAGCCTGTTGTCTGCCGACGGACTGACGGTCTGTGGATCCACAGACAAACTGCAGCAGGATCTGTTGGTGTCGACGCTTCTTCTTCCGTCTGTTTTTATCCCCAGCGAGCTCGAGCCAGCAAAACAAACCTGTCAGCTGACCTGTGACGTCAGCGGCCTCCTCTCTGCACCCCCCCTCCTCTCTAATAATCATGAGAATCATTATAACAATAACAACAATAACAACAATAATACCGATGACCATAATAATAATACATGCATACAATAAAAACAATAATCATAAATCATAAACATGTCAGTAATTATAACAATAATAATAATAATAGAACAACTATTATCATAATCATGATCATTACAATAATAGTAAAAACAATAATAATAATAATAATAATTACAGAATTTCTACAGTAAATTGAGTGATTTAAATACTGATTTGAGTTCTAGGATGAATGGTGAAATAATGATAAAGTAAAATTGTTTTAATTTCTGTTATTGTTATTATTACTTTTCTTCTTTGTAGGAATATGTCCATGTACAAAGAGCAAATCTGCTCAGTATGTCACTGCTCTATGTGTACTCTAACTATGTGCTGTCCTCTCTAAAAACTATGACAAATACACAGTTTAACACTCAAAAGCTTAAAATAACTGGTCAATTAAATTGAATTAAATTAAATTTATCTGTATTTTCCTCTGTTAACCCTTTGATACACAACATGGGTCAAAAGTGACCCGGCTCAGTTTTTCTATGTCTTTGCAGTGAATGAATTTCATCATTCAGTATTTCAGGTATTCCCTGTCCTTCATTTCACACAGCTGCTTTTTCACATCTGATGCATGTAAGTCAATCCATTACTAGTGAGAAAGAGAAATATGTAGAATACCAACTAGCTGTTAGCTTGCTAGCTTTTCTTCTGGCTAGCTAACCATAGATAGATCAATAAAATATAACAGTATGTACTTAATGGACTGATTGATATGCATTTGAGAATATGCGTTAGTTTGGCTGGTCACAGTCATTTCAGACTTATGACTTACATGGTGATAAAGATGCTGGATGAGGAAGATGAGGAGGAAGATGAGGAGGCAATTCTTGGTCTTGATTCTGAGTCTGAAATCTCTGATGCAGACGACCTAGACTTTGTTCTACAGGATCAAGCTGGAGTTGTTAGTAAGTCTATGAATCCATCTCTCCTAAACACAGAAGGCTCCTTTGATGAAGACTTCTCTTCTACGTCTTCAAAGACTCATCGTCTCTGTCACAGAAGATAAGTCTTCATCAACTTTTAACAGGGAAAAAAGGACGTAGAAACCTCAGAGAGTATTTACAGCTCTGATTAGAAGAAACAGTTTGTAGCATAATGGAAGGTCAATGAATTACTGTCAGTAATGGTAAAGTATCTGAGCAGACATATTGTATATCAAGCAGTCTCGTTCAATCCATCGTCATGATCCACTGCCGCCATCAGGATCCACCATCAGGATCCACCATCAGGATCCACCATCAGGCTCCACCATCAGCTGCCAACACGATACAGGATCCACCATTTTGACCCTTGTTGTGCGTCAGAAGGGTTTTTGCATAGCTCGTGTATCAAAGGGTTAAATGTCTGAAATATTAGTATAAGCAGAAATGTATCGTTGTGATAAACTTGAGGAGAGTTTGACTGTTTTATCTGCTGCTGGTAGTTTAATCAGTGGTAACTCAATTCAATCAGTACCACTGATGTGAACATCTGTCAAATAAGTACAAGGTAGGACTCGATGCTGCGGAAGAAAACCGAGTTGAAGTGGCACAAAAGGATTCGTCAAAAGTGAAAGTAGCTTTAAAGTCTAATTTCCGTCAACACTATATTTGTAATTATTCATATATATTATATCTATAAGAAATATTTCATTTCTGCTTATTGGCCCGAGGGAGCCAAGAAGAAGGTACAGTTCCTGATTTTGTCCAGCAGGTGGGGAACTCTGCTCACCTGTTGCTACTCAGCCATTGAGTCAAAGAGTCTGTGGGAGTCTGTGGGGACGAAGGGGCCCAAGTCTGGACGCTCTCTTCACTCCACCAATGCAAGTGTGTGAAAATGTATTTGAATTTATTTACCCCAGTTTGTCTGTGATGCACGACAGACGCAGACAAAGGTCACGTCTGTGTTTGCTTTCCGAATGAAGATGAGTGACACAACCACGTTGCACGAACACACAACATGCAAGAGGCCTGTGTGTACAACAGATATGAAACCAGTTAGAAATGATCTCTCACTCTCTCTCACACACACACACACACACACACACACACACACACACACACACACACACACACACACACACAGTATCATCTGTGTATTTGTGTCAGTATGGTGCAGGTTTCTTTCTAACTTGAAAACAGCTGTATAGTTGCTGATAAATGAAGCTGTGAGTCTGGAGTGTGTGTGTCTGTCTGTGTGTGTGTGTGTGTGAGTCTGAGCACACACCTATGAGCTGGGGGACTCCTCTGCCCTTGACTCAAATATTTGCTGTCAATATTTAGAGGCTCTCTCCCGTCCCTGCGCTCATTAGGTGGCGGCGTTGTGATTTCATGTCTCGCACCAGGAGGCTCCGCGAGAGCAGAGCTGGTGTCAGTCAGCTGTGCAGATGTGTGAGGGGCTAATCCATGTGATATGAAATGTTGACACTGTCATAGTGCTATATGTTACAGGAGGGGGGTTCAACAGCAGTGTGGTCGATAACAATAACAGGTGCTGGATATGAAGGGACAAAGGTGAAGAGTATAGGTTGTGGTTGTGTGTGTGTGTGTGTGTGTGTGTGTGTGTGTGTGTGTGTGTGTGTGTGTGTGTGTGTGTGTGTGTGTGTGTGTGTTTGTTCAGCTTGTGTGAAATATGTCTCTTCTGTGCATCAATGTTTATAAGACTACAAATTATTATTACAGATCGACTTGTTCACATTAATTACAGAAATGCTTGATGATTTCTTTTGTCGATAGAGTTAATATCAATTCCTTCATATATCGGCTCATAAAAACCAGTCTGTGGATTATCTGGGATGAACAGACGTGTTTCTTGAAAGATTACATGACGAGTTTCATTTTTCAAGAGCGTGAGGAGCACGAACAAAATTCCATTTACCTCAGGTTCCATAAAATGAAATTTATCTGTTTTATTTTTTCACCTTGAGTGAATTGAGCCCAAAGACGAGACGTGTCTTTTTCAACCCAACGGCAAATACATAAGAAAAGAAACATATAAATAAAAAATACTCGTATATCAGCAGGTTTGTTTTTTTTAAGTAATATCCATAACTTCATAGTACAATATTTTTTAGAACTCTAAGCTCACAATTCAAAACATTTATCTGGATTTGTTTTACTGCTTCAAATCCATTACATTTAGATTAATATTTACACCATATACACATTAATTTTAGTGAACTATTTCAGCATATAGCTGAAAACTAGTTTTAGAATTTTGATTTTGTGACCCAGTAAAAATGTCCGTGTGTTTGTTTGAATAATTTATTAAACTTTTGCTATGAACCGATGATCAGTTCTCATATCAGATGTCCCACTGGAGATGCATGTGAATCGCTTCATGTTTTAAATTCAACAACAGTGAAACAAACAAACTGCAGAGCCACGTGTGTGTCAGTGTGTGTCTGTGTGTGTCTGTGTGTCAGCCCAGCCTCATGTGTCTCTCCACCAACAGCAGAGCAAAGGCCAGAACCTCGGTGAGACCCGCAGTTTGTGGATTCTCTCAGGTGATGCTCGCCTGAATGATTAAATGTGTCTGTGTGTTTGCCGGCTGCTCCGAGCGGCTGCAACAGAAAACACTTAGGATTGTGGCCTTTTCTAGATTACATTGGTTGCGCTGTTGCCAAGACAACAGCAATTAGAAAAGACTAGGTTACCAAGCAGAGAGTGGTTATGTTTCCGTAGCAACCAAGGTCAGAGAGAAGGCTCTAGGTTTACGTGAATCTTAGGCATAAGACAGATGCAGCATATTTGTTATTGTACCATAAGTGCTGTCATCAGGTTCGTGTTGAATCTGCTTTCTGTGTTTTCATCGAGGACTCGAACGGTGGCTTGGATTCCACAGCGTCCTGCTTCCTCATTCGCTTTGAAACATCGAATCCAATGAGGAGAAACACACGTTCTGTGCAGAGGGATGAAAATGTGTCTGTTCTGGCAGCAGAGACGGTGAAAACTGTGACACGAGAGAAACAGAAGCGTGGACATATGAGAGGAGGAGCAGTGACGTACACAAACCTGTGCATTATATATATATATATATATATATATATGCACAGAAGAGGAGCACAGACGATGTGTGGTCCTGTATGCAGGGTTGTGTGCCTGCTGTGTGCGCTTCCTGTAATTAGTTGATTATCACAGCATGTTGTCACACACCAGCTTACACAAACACACCATAATGACAATGACATACCATGGCCTCCTTAAGCTTCCATCTACCAGATAGTATTCACTGTGCTCATGCAAAAAAAATAAAACAAGCAGCTACAAAATGCAGATTGATCCCCATCTCCACCTCCCTCTGTCCCGCTTCATCAACCGCCTTCTCTCACCGATCGTCCAATTCTTTCATCTCTCCATCATCATTTCATTCCTGAATACCTTCTTCCCTCTAAACCCCATGTTCCTCTGTCTCTCACTCACACACGCACACACACACACACACAGTGGTGTGTAACCAGAGGCTTGGAGAACACTTAATCCCTCAGCACCTGCTGTCCATACCACCCTGACCTCCCTGCAGCTGCCTGGTGTGTGCTCGTCTCCTTTAAGTCTGTTTATTATACATGCAAACATGGTTCTTTATTAGCAACCCAGCGTTCATATGGTCAGGATTGGAGGGGGGTGGGGTTGTTGGTCAATTTGGATACTTGTGGATTTGCTTATATGAGCTTACGTGTTTTTATTAAACACATTTGAGCCAAACAGATGTTCGGTGCTTCGGTCCCTACAACAGATGGACTTGATATAAAATCGCACCGTTATGATCGTCGACACAGCCGGAGAACAGACTGCAGGGATCAGGCCTCAGAATGAAATAAGACCCTTACACTGCGTCTTGTCTGCTCTCAAACTCAAATCAGTGTCCAATGTCTGTACAGCTGGTTAAGACATATATAGGCAATACACAAGGTATGATGGGAAAATTCCTGAACCTGCTGTATAATATAACAATTCTTTCCCGCTCACATATTCATCAATTCTCCCATCCTTGGTAATGTGAGTGTGTGAACACAGTATACGAGTAAATGTTTTAAGACCAAATACAGACTAATCCACACCAGGCTGCTTCCACCTGCTCAGCACTGAAGAGATGGGATTCAAGGAGTCAGCAGAAAGAACCAGGGTGTGCAGAATTTAGACAATTTTATTGGCATAAAATATATACAAACAATAAAAGGTAAAAATAATGTTATATAATATAATAAAACCATATAAAAATCACCTCTTTCCACATCAATGTGAGAAAAAAAGCAAGTTCATTGTACAGCGGGTCTTGGACCAACTGGAAAAGCAATTCTGATATGAATGCACAGCTTTCAAAAAAAAACAAAAAAACACCTTTGGTTTCTCCTCAGTCGTTCGGCTACCTACGGCTCCCTCCTCCGTCGCACATCAATCACTCGCTCTACATTTCCATTTACACTTATTCCAGCTTCTCCTCCCCACAGGTCCCTCTTTGTTCTGTGGAGGAAGTAGGAGAAGGAAAAGGCAGAATTGCCGCCTGCTTGCAGACGGGGAGGAGGGGCGGAGGTGGAGTGACCACTGTGTGATGGAAGGGGAAAGAAGAGAGGAAGCGGCGGTTTCTAATAGGAGAGTGACTCTGGCGGAGGAGGAGAGGGCGACTCACAGAACAAACCGCTTTGTGCCTCCTGATGGTGGAAGTGTTTGCTGTATTGTCACCAGTAGATGCTAACAGAAGCCCAACAGTCCTCCCATTCGTTTCCCAGTACGACTCCACGGGGTCTTCGTCTCTGTCTATCTCACACACACACACACACACACACACACACACACGCACGCTCCTCACGCACAGACGTGCCTCATGTGGAAGTTCACCACATACTCTGCGTTGGTGCGCTGGACAGAGATGGCAAACGGTTCGAAGGGGTGGAAGGTGAAGGCCACCAGGCGCCGCACGGCGTGATTTACGGGCCGTCCCAGCAGCCCCGCCTGGATCTTAAACTTCAGCAGGCCGGAGTCCCGAGCGTAGAACCTGGTGGAGGAGAGAGGAGCAGACGGAGCGATCACATTAAAGTCTGGTGGTTTCTGTTGGCAGTGACAGACGTCCATGTTGCTGTTCTTATATTTTGTCAGAGAGGAAAGTAGCTGACGTTGCTCCAAGACTCTTAATGTCTGAAACTGAGGCAGCAACGGATTTTCATTTTCTCTACTGATCAAATCGGTCATTAACTTTCAGTAAATCATTCATCCTGCAACTTTTACCACACGTTTGAGAGTAGATAATAAAGGATATTATCAAAATAAAAGAAATTAACAGAAATAAATAGTCAACAATATTGAAAACTCATTAAATTGGCGACAAACTTGATGAAGATTTCCTGCTCTCGTCTAATTTTGTCTGTACCTGATGGGGTGGTCTCCACAGGTCTTGGGCCTCTCCATCACCGACACCCACTTGTCGTCGTAGCTGAAGAGGGAGAGGTCGAGGTAAGGGCTGCTGCTGTAGGACTGCGCGCTGATGGGCAGCTGACCCAGCAGCCGCCGCACCGCCTCGGTGTGGCCTCCGTATTTGGCAGTTCACTATGGTGTCCTTAAATCTGAGGCAGAGACAGACGGCGGGACGTCAGCCAAACAGAATGAAACAGCAGCAGGGACAGTTCATTAGAGAATGATCAGCTCCATTAGACATGTGGCCTTCGTGTAAAGATCCTCCACTTCACTCACTAAGTGCTTCTCAGATATTAGACCCTGTTCAGACCTGGTTCTAATGACAAGAGGACGGCTGTAAACTCGGATTGGATCTGTCAGGACGGATGTTAACACCAGTTTTGTGCTTGAACATTCAGTTTTATACTTGAGCCTCTTTCTCTCTGTGAACTAGGCTCAACTCTTGTAAATGACAAAAATCTGGTTTCTTCAAAGTACCTGCCAGCTTTCAGTTTCTCCTCTCCTCATTCAATCTCTCCTTTATCGTCTCCTGCTTCCTCCTCTCCCTGCTCCTCTCTCCTCACCCCCCACTGAGGATTGTGTCATCTGTGCTGGCGAGTCGAGCCACCAGATTCAATCACAGCTCCTGCAGCCGCACTGACTGTCTTAATGCCTCGCTTCTATATCCAGATTAAGTCCTGAAACTGCTTCCTCCCCCTCGAGGCGCTCTGCTGCTGATCTGCTTCCTTCTATCCACCATCTTCAAATCCTTCCTGACATTTGGCTGCACATCATCAGGTGGAGGTTGTTTTTTTGTCCTTTCACTCAGATACAAGCGCCCGGCTTTGCGTTGCCAGCACAAGTACGGTCAATCTGGAGTGAAGGTAGTTTGGTCAGGAGAACATTATTACCTCCTTTATTACCCGTCTGTTTGCAGGATTATGCAAAAGCTACAGGAGAGATTACCACGGAACTTGGTGGATGTGAATGGGTCAGGGAAGAACCCATTCAATTTAGGTGTGGATCTGGATGGACTCTCAATCTTTAACATTGTGAGATCAGGTGTTTTTCAACATTTTGAAGAGAGTGTAAATCTACAGTCACATTTAGGGCGGTCGATATTCAGGAGTGTTTGCTATTTCGTACAAATCCAAATAAAAGTCTGGATCTGGTGGATTTAAAAGTGGTTTTAGAGCTGGAAACCTGTAACTAGCATCACAGGTAGGTGAGAAACGCCATGTGGCAATTCTGCTCATCGACAGTACAGAGGGTGTTTCTTCTCCTGTCGGTACCTTCTCTGGACCTGCCGGGCGTAGTTGTTGGATGAAGCGGAGCAGGGGAACTGGACGGCCTGGCTGTGCAGCGTAGCGTTTCTGAAGAGGTCGCAGAAGTTCTCAAACAGCTCCAGCAGCTGGTCGGAGGTGTTCTCAAAGACGGCCAGCACCTCTGTGGACACCATGTTGTACACGACAAAGAACGACGGCTGAGAGAGAGAGAGAGAGAGAGAGAGAGAGAGAGAGAGAGAGAGAGAGAGAGAGAGAGAGAGAGAGAGAGAGAGAGAGAGAGAGAGAGAGAGAGAGAGAGAGAGAGAGAGAGAGAGAGAGAGAGAGAGAGAGAGAGAGAGAGAGAGAGAGAGAGAGAGAGAGAGAGGCAAAGTCTTTACATTTTGTCGTATTCTCTTCTTGCAGGTGTATTTATTTTCTCTAAACACAACCCTCCCTGGTCTTAATAATAAATAACGAGAACAGTTTATTCTCTTACAACCAGGTATTTCAGTCTTTTGCGTTTTCCTATAATTTTTAATTTGACAGAATTATATGGTTTTTATTCTTCATTGACGAAATGAAAACAGCTAATCAGCGAGGATGTCAGAGAGCACAGGTTTCATGTTAATAACGTGAACATTAATTAGATCTACTTGGTGTCTCCAAGACACAGGACTGAGGAGAATCTGTAGGAGACTCGTGTCCTTGGAGACCTGAAGGAGGAATTCCCTTTTATACAGCGTGAACAACAAAAGACACGAGAGGAGGCAGGGGAGAGCGACAAAGAGAGCAGGGGGAGGAATGTGTGTGTGTGTGTGTGTGTGTGTGTGTGTGTGTGTGTGTGTGTGTCTGTGTGTGTCTGTGTGTGTGTGTGTCTACCTGCGAGGGGTCGGTGACTCTGAGTGTGACAACGTCTTCGCTGGTGTATTTAATGAAGAGGTGATGCTCATCCAGCAGCTGCATCTTCCACATCCTCAACCGCCTCAGCTGATCAAAAAACTGGAAGAACCTGACGACACCGCGGAAACAAATGAGTAAAAAAACCAGAAGCCGCACAGATCAATACGTGAATATCCAACATCTGCACGACAGGGACGTGGACTGAAAAGCTTTGGTAATCAACAACTACTTTAAATCAAAGAATAACACATTTCATAGATCGCACAACGTATTAGAGCTGAATTCATTGGTCAATTAACAGATGTGATCATAATTAAATGTTGTTTTTTGAGCCAAAAGAGCAAAAAGTCTTGGCTGCAATTTGTCAGATGAGAGGATTTGGTGATTTTTATATGTGAATATTGTATATTAAGGAAATAAGCCTTAGTTCCAGACCTAAGAAATTCTTACTAACACCTAAATGTCTTTTATGAGACTAGAAAGGTTCTCAGCTAAAACCTCCACCAGGTCCCAACAATCCCTTCATGAAACCACACTGGAATTCACTAGATCCAGATTGTTATTTGGATCTGCACCATTTTGCACACATCTTAAATATCAGTCTCCTAAATACGTCTGATGTTTTCACCAAGATCCTGGAATTATTCTCTGAATCTCACAATGTTTACAAAAGTAAGAAAATGTGCAGATCACACAACTAATTCAAGCTTTTGTGATCATTGATTAATTTGTATTTTTCAAGCCAAAGGAGCAGGATTTATATGTTAGTAAACTAAACATAAAATAATCAGGGTTAACATTCTACTAAATTGATTTTTCAGGATAAAAATCATATGAAAAAACAAATTCAATGAATAATATGCTTGAAAGAATTCCTCATTTAGTGAAAGAACATCTGGCGAATGACATTTGAAAGCGTCCAGCTCGTCTCCGGCTCATAAACACAGACTGAGGGGGACTTTGTTTATAGAGCTGTACAGCTGCCTTGTGGACGCAGCGTGGAGAGCTCCTAATGAGTCTCCCTGCTTTTAACAAGGTCTGAATTATTGAATGCACAGACTTAATAAAGTGAGCTGGAGTAAAACTTCTCTTCACATTTACAACACTGCTGCAGCTCTGCTTTCTGCTGCAGACAGACACGGTCCAGATGAATGTAGCAGAGAATGAGATGAATCTTGACGACTCACTGATACAAGCTGCTGTGATTCCTAAAGGTGTTTGTACACCTGCACGTTTAAGTCTGATTTGAGTTAAATATGCCTCTGATTTGTTCCCCCCCGGTGGGATTGGTTTGAGCAGGTGTGAACACGGTAATCGCACACTGGTGCTGACTAAAATAACCACAACAAGAGCGTTGAGAGGTTTACCAGGTGTCCTTTACAAGGCACCGCACACAAACTGTAGCATCTTACACAGTATTAGCAGCTAACTGCAGAATGAACCATGGTCTCATTTGGACTAAGCGGCCTTCTTCTTGTGTTTACTTTCTGGCTCCAACCCCGGAAAAAAAACATCTTACCAATAAACAGGGAACGTTCTCAGCGTGATTTGTCGCGATGCATTTTGGCTCAATAGGTTATTTTTATGTGTCAAAAGAAAATCGAACCAAAGAAGGAGAAACTTTAAAAAGTCGATTGTTTGTGGTGGTGTGAAGCTGTGAATCAACTCTGGTGCAGACTAAACACGGACTAAATCAAGACCCACAATCCAGCTGCAAGAGGACTAATAAAACAATGAATGGGTTCAACAGCAGAGAAAGTAAGTGACAAGAGGACAATAATCGTACCTCCTCTTGGCGGTGGCGCTGCCATCCTGCTCGGCCCTCCTCCACAGGTAGACCAGCAGCCTGTGCTTCAGGGAGTTGATGGTTTTGTCGGTGTACAGGCGAGGGAAGCCCGGCTGGCTCTCAGCCTGAGCCTCAGTGTAAACAGCTGAAAGAGTCAGGAGGTCGTCCTCGTAACAGAAACGCCCGATGGTCCTCACGTCCAGGAACGTTCCCTCTGGAGTCACCTGGTTGGAAAAGAGACAGAGGGAGAAAAGGAATAAACTTCATAACTGAATTCAGATTTACATTTTAAATCTACATGAAATCCCTTTCTGCTCACCTGGAACACGTGTATGGTCTGCTGTTGGACCGACAGCACAGCCAGGATGTTCCTGTAGAGGTAGAGCCCCTGGTTGTGGGACAGGATTATTTTGTCGCACTTGAAGGACCTGGTGTCACAGAGCCTGCCGGTGTGGAGGTCGATGATGTGGAGGGAGTAGTCCTCGAGAGGAGACCGGGGATTCGGAGTCACCGATTCGTTGTTACGATAAACCTGGTGGGAGACAAAATATGGATGAAAGAGGCGAACTGAGCCAAACTATGGAGGTAAATTTGTAGTGTCCTTGTAAGTTTGGGAAGTTTGAAGGTGTCATTACCTCAAAGAAATATGGCGGCGGCTCCTCTGGGACATACACGGCTGAGCCGACGATAACAAACCGGCAGTCGTCCGTGAAGAGGCTGCATTCCCTGTTCAGGTGTTCTCCATTTGAGGCCACGTTAGTGACATGGAGGAGGGAGAAGAAGCGCTCAAAGAGACGGCCTCGGATGTTGAGGGAGCGCTGGTCATTGGCCGTTAGAAGAGTCTCTCCCTCTTGACCTCGCAGCAGGTCCTGAGCAGCCTGACAGCCTTGGTATTCATATATCTGGGAGAAGAGTTGTTCCTTCATCTTTTTGTCTCGGGTATATTATGTAGTTAAATGGAACAAATCTCTTCCCAGTCTATTCTATGTGAATATTATAAAGAGTCAAACTATTATTATTGAAGGAAAATCTATGAGAAGAAAGAAGATACAGATGTAACAGGGAGGTTTCTCTCCTCTTACCTCCAGAGAGGTCTGGTCAGAGGAGAAGGCAATGAAGCAGCGTCCATCTGGTGAAAACTTCCTCAGGAAGCAGGGCGGCTTCTCCACATTGACCACAGTGAAGTTGGGGAAGAGGTTTTGGTGGAAGCAGCGCACTCTGTACCACTGGGCTCCCGGTCGGCCCGAGCAGATCCTGCGCCTCTCGAGACGATGGACCACATTCTGATTCTGGATGCGTCTTGGTTTCAGGGTCGGAGTGTCGTCGTCCATCGCTGTGACCAAAGAATGACCTCAGACCTCAGTAGGCTGTCACACAGGCTGGGTGGGGGGGTGGGGGGGACCGGTGAAGCGACTACATCACAAGCTCAGCCCTGGTTCCTGGGGTTTCAGGAGAATTAAAAACAGGTGAGGACTTTTCCTCATTGAAACTCATTGAATCCAGACAAATGGGAGGTCGCAGGATGTTTCTCAATAATATCTCAGGAAATAATTCATAGATCTTGTTGAAGAAAAATCTGGCTTATTTAGGGGACTGATATCTGTAAGTGAGTGTAAATTGGTGCAGCTTGATTGAATTCAAAGGGACTGCTGGGCCTTGGCAGAGGTACACTCTCTCCTGATTGACATTCTGTTCCAATCAATTACAGCTGAATAACGATTAATGAAGTGTGAATGCCAATCAATGTCCATTGTCCGGAAGACAAGTTAGGAACAGGAATATATATATATATATAGATATATATATATATCTATATATATATATATATATACACACACACGTTTAATTAGTTATCAGAGGGAGATATTCTCTTTACAGTATGTGAACAGCTGTTATATGTTAGAGAGGAAAGAGAAAGTATTTTAAATACCAATGGCGGCGATTTATCACAGATTCCCTAACCCTATTTTTCATTTAATGTTTTGGTAAAATAATAAGATTCTTGTCATCTGGTCAGACTCAACTACTTTAGAACTTCCTCCTCCTCCAAATCTATAAAACACTAAAACATTTTATTATGTTGAAGTTATGTCATCGTTTAACTCATTTTTATCGGTCTAATTTTTACTAATTGTTTTGATTTAATGTGCTTTTGCTTGACAGTCATGTGTCCTTTACATTCTTTAACTAATTGTGTTGTGTCCAGGTTTTCATACCTTACAGAAAACGACTGTGCAGGTTCTTTTGTGTTGATTATCTTGAGGGAGGTTTTCTTTTCGTTGGCATTTGTTTGTTTGTTTGCAGGATTACGCAAAAACGACTCAACCGTTTCCATACAATTTGGTCGAGGGGCGACGACAGTAATTGTGATATGTTCTCTCACTTCGTCCTGAGTCCACGTCTGTCCTCTGCCAGTTGACATTTTTTTGTAAAAACCAATGAAATATGAAACATATACTGGTTCGATTCCTGTCATTGGTTCTAAGGTTGTTCACGCCAGGAGTGAGCCGCTCCAGAGGTCACCTGACATCGGTCCAACGCCACCTCGGTGGTTCGGTTCGCACCAGGGTTCAAATCAGGTGTTAGATTCAACCAGGCTAAACTAGGCTGGTATGAACTGCTGATCTGCCATGTGGATATATTAATCATTTATTTATTTCAACAGCTCTTTATGGTGTTTTATTGTGTTCTTGTTTTAGAGGCTGTTTGGAAAACTGAATCTTCTTTTTTGGTCTAATAATTAACCACATTGCCTTTGCCGAGGAGAATCTGCCAAGTAAGAGTCATTATAACATCTGTAAGTGTGTATATATGATTAATGAGTAGTAAATCTAATGTAAAGGTCAATTAGTGATTAATTAAGATGACTGTTTCCGTTCTGTGTGAACACAGCAGTGCTACGTTGATTCAACAGGAGACCAAGACACACGTTGCTTTCTTAACTTGACTGGAAAGACTCCACTGGTTTAACTGGAGTCCAGAATCAAACCTGTGACATGTGGCACCACTCGCACTGATACTCACTGTCCCACATCCTGCAGGCTCCAGTTCAGCAGCTCTTCAACTCCCCGACTGACACAAGTCACCGGTCTCTGGTTCCGCTGGTTCCGCTGGTTCCGCTGGTTCCTCACTTCACGTTCCGCTTCGGGGAGAAACATCAAGTTCCCACCGACACCAGTAAGACAGCGGGTCTGGGTTTGTTGTTGTGAGCTGGAGGAAACGAAGAAGAAGAAGAAGAGGAAGAAGCTGACGAAGAAGAAGACAGCGGCCAGGAAGTGTTGCACAGAGGCTGTCGTTTCAAACAGCGCCGCTACAGCCTCCTCAGGTGGAAAGTGGTACTGCAGGGTGTAAGTCTCGATGATCAAATGGATGTGAGACATGTGGCCGAGGACAAGTCTCCTTCAACTCAACCAAGCTGCACCGAATCAAACACACTCATAGGTATCAGTCCTCTAAATGTGACTGATACTTCCATCAAAGGAATTATTTCCTTGGAAAATGGGGAAAATGTAACATAACATAAATATTTTAAATTAAAAATTCCTGGATTGGATTCAGACCTAAATTGAGTGTGTTCCTCTCTTACACAGACCACACCCCCCCCCCCCCATCATGTAATATTCCATCCAATAGCTTTTGTGTAATCTCGGTGAAAATGGCATCAAATCAACACAGGACTTTTACATCCAATAGTTAAATACAGACTTCATGTGGTGTTAATTTTATTACATTAGCTTTGAGAGAAATGAATGAATGCATTTGTAATTTCAGAATTTTAATTTGGAGCTGAAATCATTGACAATGGTTTGAGGAATAACATTAAATACAATTTTTATCATAATACAATCATTATAAATTATTTTCTAACCTCTCATCAGACGTGCCTGAAGCTCACACAGTATAAATGTATTTCTGAACATTTCTCTCCACCATTCTCCTGGAAACAATTCTTTCCTGGGTAATTGCCGAGGACTGGACTTGGAGTCTGGTGTCCGCACATGAGATGAAGGTACTGTACTCCTGCTGATCTCAGTGAAGAGCCAATTTACTGATCAGTAGGTGGGTTTGCAGGTGAAGAGCGCAAGTGCTCCGGCAAACTTCCAACAAGATTATAATTACTTCCACTAAATTGACAGGAGGGAAACAAAAGACCTTTGGCCACCACTTCACCTACACTGTAGGTCCTACAGTGTATATAGCTGTCTTGTTTGTTTAGCCTGGTTCATTGAATTGATTTGTTTATAGCAGTGTGCAGCATAAAGGGAACCTGGGGTGAGCGGCGCTTTGCTCTGCATAATGACAGATGATTATGATTATCCTCTTTCGTATGAGACATGTTCTTATAGATTGACAATAGCATTATAAGAAGAAAAACAATAATGCTCACAGCCCATTTTAGTCTTGGAAGACTGCTAATGGCTCTTTGTGCAATTATCCCTGACCAGAGAGTCTCGTTTAAATGTTGTAATTTTCCATAAAAACACATGTAGTGGGCATAAAAGGCCAGTTTGAAAAGAAGAAATGAATGGAGGGAAGGATGTGAAATTATCCAATTTAAAATCTAATGGCATTTTCCTTTTCAACTATGTCTGATTAAACCTGTGCC